>JANEMJ010015417.1:0-53601 GCA_024361745.1 Cacatua alba
AACAACTCGCAGCTACTGAAGGATTTCCACAGCCAGGGGTGAGCCTCAGGCTGCTTTGCAGTCTCAGAATGGCACAAATTGGCTATAGTTGGGTCTGGGACTTGGTTGTTGTGCATGGAAAGGCAGTGATCCCACAGTGTGCGTGCCTGGTGTCAAGGAAGGGGTAAGAAGCTGCAAAGTACTCCATCCTGGCAGCAGGCAGCCAGCACTTTCCGTATGACCCAATTAGCCACTCCGTCGGAACAAATCAATAATGGCATTTTCTAAAGACAAGCAGGCAAGTGCTGCTGGCTCGGCACTGCACTGCATGTGAAAATACAAAGGTGGTATCTCTGCGGAAAGCATCCTTGCCTGACTTTCCCACTGCAGAGGGGGCAAATGTGAGATGTGGTCAAAAGCCACTACCCACCACAGCATGGATTTTCTTCTCAGTGGCATACTACAGACAGATCAAGTTGAGGGCAGTAGTTTAAGTAAGGCAGCACATGTAGCAATTAAATTTAAGAAAGGGGAGAAGGCATTAACAACCCTGTCGGGCTGACTCAAACAACAAGGAAATGGTAGAACCATATTCTTAGATTGTACTAATAACATTTACTAACTGCAAGAACTCATCAATGCAGAAAAGGACCCAGATAGCATGCAAAAAGACCTGGACATCATTGAGGTTGTGGGCAATCGAAACAAAACAGAGTTCAACACCATACTTTGGGGACTGATCCAGGACACCAGGCATTACTCATCTAGAACCCCCTTTTAGACTATTAATCACGGGACTCCTCTGAACCACGACATGATGTCACTGTGAAAAAGGTGCACACCATTCTGGGCTACAGCTGTGGGCACCTTGAAGATTAAGCAATACTAAAGTAGGAATTTTGAAGATTTAAGTTTTGGACTTAGATATCTCATGCAAATAGTACAAACCCCTCTGATGTCTGAAACTTTCAAATGTAGCTAAATTGCAGGTAAGTTCTGGTAGAGTCCACTGTGCTGGACGGACTGGACTGCACACTGAATTGTCCCGTCACCTTACTGTCCCCACAGTCTGGTTCTCACTCCTTCAGGAGACTGAAAGTTGATGTCACACATAAAAAGATGGTCTTTAGAAGCAACTACAGGGCACTCTACAGAGGTTTAATAAAATAATTCCCACATTTTAATCATCTAAGGAGCCAAAATAAGAACCGGAAAGACCCTTGGGAAGATGCAGTCAGCATGTTTCTGTGATTGCTCCTGAGCTTTTGAGAGCTGTTTTCCTGCTAGGACAGCCCATATTTAAATTACACATCTTGAAGACAGGGGGAAAATGGAAGACAGTTATTATTGTTCTCATCGTGAGGTTAAACATATCATCAAATCCTGAAAAAATCTTGTGGACTGACAGGGAGAGACTTCCCCGACACTTATGAGCAGGGCAAGCAGGTGAGTTAGATAAAGACAGAAGCTAAAATGTTGCAGTGACCGGCATCAGTACATGTATGACACAGTAATGTCAAATGAATTCAGCTCAAGGCAGTCCTTTCTCAGACTCACTCCTCTTCTGCCAGCTTCTTGCACCTGTGCTGGCTTTTATTGTTCACCTTTTCTTTTTGATTCTTTCACCATATGTGTGGGATACAGGCATGTGTCTCCTGGCTCTCCGAGCTGGCAGAGCATCTCACTTGCATCTCAGCAATCAAAGGAGATTTAGAAGCTATCAGGTGGGCTCACTCCTTTGAAACCCTCTCAATGACAGTACCACAAATTGGTAGCTTTCAGGCAGACGGCTGCTGCCAGTGTAAGCTCTGATAATAGAAATGGCAGCTGAAATTTAAACTTAGGCATTTCTATTACTCAGAGGAAAATGTGCAGTCACAGAAGGGTTTCTCATCATCTGAAATTTCAAACTGCTGTGTGTAACACTGTGGAGCCCATTTCTCCTAGCCACAAGGGCTTTCTTTAGATCAGTTTTATGCCTTTCCAGGCAGAGCTCAGTATTGGTACAGGAACTGAAAGCTGAGCTTGATCACCACCCTAAAATACCCCACTGGGATTAACAACTTTATGGTTCTGCCTGAGACCAGCCTCCCTTTAGCCTCTCTGTCATGATTGATGAGTCCAGACTGATGGGAGTACACGATGAACAGAATATGGTCCAGGATTTTCAAATCACAGAGAAAGTGTAAAAGACATGTAAGGATTGTGTAGGTTTACCTAGCCATGAACGTGAGGGGCATACATACATATACTCCTTTTTTATGCATCTCTCTTCACCACCTCCTCTTCCATGCTATCACACCAAAATCTACATGCAAGAGGAGGAAGGCACATTCTGGCAACATTGCCAAAGGGCTGCTAAATTCCAGGTCAGCCAGCTAAAGGGAAGCAGGGTATGTTGTCTTCTCCTGAGAAGTAAATATACATACACATTCTCTTTGTACATACTAAAATATTTAAATATGTAAAAATATGGATTATAATTAGGGGAAAGTTAGAATAGATTTGAATGTTTAGCATACCCTTGGTAGTTCTTGTTTTGTTTCTGTATGATGCCCTCCACACAAAAAGATGCTTCACTGTAATTGTGCCCTTTCAGTGCTATCATGTAAATTTTGCTCTGGTTCATGTTGTTCTTTCTTAGTGAGCTCTGTCGTGGTTATCATGGCCGTCCTGGAGGGAAGGAGGAAAGGACCCCTATGGAGTTGGGGCTTGCAGGATTAAAGCTTCTGGGAGTGAGTGGGGAAGTTTATTCCCCAGAGTCCCACAGGGCTGCCCTTGACACAAAAGCTATCATGCGGTAATGCCCACAGCTGTATATCCAGGGAACTGGGATTTCATACTGACCTCCAGGTGCAATAATTTCTTTTGCAGTAACCTACATGTTGAACAAGAGAGGGTTTTTTTATGTGTCTGAAGACCATATGTCTTCGGAATGGGCACCATTAAAAATGACAGATCTTCAAATTGTTTGGGACCTGTCTTCTCATGGTTCTGCTCCTTATGGAGATGTTTACAGCTGTGCAAATCTACTAGGTTTTTGCAGGAATTCAAATGCAAAGCTCATCACACAATTATAATTTCTGCTGTTGAGCTTCTTTCTATTTTTGTTTGTTTATTATGCCAGTGTATTTCAAGTCTTTGAGTTGGAACCCCCTTGCATGCACACATTTTCCTCTCCAGAAATCTAACAAAATCTTTTGCTGGATATATGAACTCGCTTCTTGTTTGGACCGTTTCAGCAGTAGACCCCCCAGCCCTGAAGGCAAAGGTTGAAAACCATTGATCAGGACTATGCACAGGGGAACAGCAGTGACCTGCAGCAGCCGCTTGTCAAACCCTGGGAAACACTAGTGACAAAGCTAATTAATACATTTCTCAGCTCTGTGCCTTCTGTTTAATGCACACAGTAGCAGTAAACTGCATTATTTCACTGTAATCCATATACCTCGTGGTAATGTGACAACGTTACTCTAATGTTTATTGAAAATTTTATTAAAAGATACAGTGTCAAAAGAGTATTTTGGTTTGCTTCTCCTACTGGGTTTTATTTCCTCTTAGTTTGTTTCTCTCTAAATCCTCAATGTTTATATTACATATGATAATGTTTCAGTATTATTGAAACAATTGGAAGTTTTCTTAATCTTTTCAAATCAACTTTAATTCATAATGTTCCATTTCACTAAAATGTCTATTCCTCTACATCAGTGCTTTCCCTCATGAATCTAATAGATCTCACTAAAGGTCTAATTCCGTATATACTTGCTGTAGAGCATAAAATGGATGGCTATCTGTTCTGTGTACTGGCACCTACATGGACGTATTGTGCAGCTAAATAGAAATCCACATTTCTATACTTTTAAGCTACAGTAAGATGGAAAAATCCCAAACCCTCCATGCTCTATGCTACAGTTTAGCTTGGAACTGTGAACACTGTTACTGATCTTGAGGAAGGTAGAACACAGCGATGCAACATACATGTGCGCATACACACACACTTTCAGTCCTCATGGACAATCACATTCAAAGTTTCAACAAACCTTTACTTCGCACTTTGAAGGAAAAAATCTGAGAGTTTTAAAGATTGTGACTGTCAGATGTAGCAGAAAGCCATGAATATATTTAAAGGCCAACAAGAAACAAACCCCCCAAAACCAACTAACTAACCCAAAACTCCAGAACGAAACACATTTATGCACTATTAAACACATTTATACTAGTCAGTATTTGCAGATAGGCTGATACTAAGAAACCATCTACTATATTCATATTTCACTTTCCAAGTGTATCTGCTTGTAGGTTTAACTAATACAATGCTGGGAATAGAGAAGGACTTCAAAGAAAGAAGTAGCTGTTATCCATGCCACCCACACTAATCCACAAATCATTTCAATAAAAGCATTCCTTAAAAAAGATACACAAAAGTCCCTAAAAGTGTTTATCAGAAATGTCAGACTTTTTTTGTTACCTAGATGTCTATTGGGATAATGGGGCTTTATGATAAATTTTTCCAAACCCTTTCCAACCTGGGGGATGATCAATGTGTAAGATTTGCTGGTGAGCAGATGTACTAACACTGAAAATATTTCTGCCATGGAGCAGCAGAAATTAATTCTTAGCAGCTGATTTGTGCCCGCCTCCTGACACAGAGTCCTTCCTCGGGGCTTTTTTAGGACAGCCCTTCTCCACGGACAGTTTTGCTTCAGATCTTTCTTCCCCTCAACCAGGAGATCAGGGATCCCTCCTGACAGCTAGATCTGAAATAGGACTTTTCATCCAGCACATGCTGACACTGCAGGTCTCAGTCAGCATCAGAGGACGCTGGATCAAGGCTGAAGGGTCTGGAAAATATTAGCTAGATATGGTGTGTGGAGCCAAGAGATAAATCTGGTAGAAAGGCAAGAGGGGGAGAAGGAGAGAAAGAAAAGTGTTCCCATGAAGATTTTTCTTCTCAGTTTTACACCAGCACTTTGAGTCACACAGAATTTTTCAGCCTTTACTACTGGGTGCTCTAGGGAAAACAAAAATCTGCTATGTTACACCAATGAACAAGCAAATAACTTTTTCCTGTGTGAATATATACGAAGTCATATCACCTTCAGACTCTCTGTATTTTTAAGAGAACTACCTGGCCCTCGATTCTTGCTGCACAAATCAAGCCAAGCCATTGCCCAGTTTTGCACACTGAGAAAATTCCATGTCGTAGTCAGTGGACCTAAAATTTGTTCTGTTACATTCCCATGATTTAGCTGAAACAAAAAAAAAATACAACACTCTCCTGTGTGAGAAAGGGTTTAATTGCTCTGGTTAGAAGAATTAATCTAAACAAGCACAAAGCATACAAAGAAAGGGATTGTCTCTTGTTGGAGACTGGATTTTGCTCTTGGATATGCATCTGTAACTTCTTTTGAAGTTAACAACACATCAAAGGCAGGATTAGGCCATAGGACATTTGCATCACAAGCCATGGATCCAGATCAAGGGTAGGAACAAGGGCCATCTTACTAAATTGCAATTAGGAAACATTTTAGTTGCCTACCTGCTCCATTTCCGTAAAGGTGCTCTGCTCCTCATCTTCCTCCTCAATATCTGACTCTCCCAGAGCAATAGGAACACAAATAGACAGGTCAGGATCGGTCATAAAATCATCATTGTGTGTAATTCCTAGATGTTTCTCCCCATTTTTATTCATTCCATCCTCAGTGTGGTTCTCTTTGTGATTCTCCATGTCTTTGCCAAGCTCAGCAGTTGTGTGACTGTTAACACAATTGTTAAGGGCACCTGTATTCTGGGCAGCAAGCATCATCATTGCCTTCTTTTCAGCTTTTGTCTTGGGGTGCCGGAGGACATTGCAGCAAAAATCCCACGTCGTGTGTTTCACATACTGAAGACCCCTGTTGATCCGAGCAAAAGCAAGCTGCAGGTTGTTCATCTCCCCATCCTCGTCTGGTGCCGAGAGGTTGTCAGCGCTGAAAGAGCTTAGCAGCAAGGCAAGAAACAGGTTGAGCACCTGAAACAAATAAAGTTAAAAGGAAATCAATGACCCTTAAATGTGAAGGTTTAATGTTTGTTCTTGGAAGCAGGACAGTCTGAGTCTCATCTCATCTGTGCCACTGTAATAGCACCAACATTTGTGGAACAACCTCTAGTTATAGGTGGTTTCAGTAGGAAAAGGAGGTCTGCAGACATTTCCAAACACATTAATTTCATGTGCAGAAGTACAGCATGGATAATAACACATTCTGACATTCCCTTCCCTCCTCCAGCACCCCAAAACACAGACAAGATAAAGCTCAGAAACAGAATATAGGATAAGATTTTAATTGAAAGCTACATAGTGTAAATACTCTTTTAAGTGGTGGTCTTGTTCCTGTAACGTTGGAACTGTCTACTTTTGCTGGTAGTGCACAGTAAGATTAGAGACAACTATACATTTGGGTGACATATTTGATGATTTAAATCTCTTTTTACCTTCCCCCCCCAACTCCCTGCCAATTATACCCAATAAATAAACCTAGCTTCTCCCAGAAGGCTATTCCCAGTAATACATCTTGCAGACTGATCACCAGTTGCTGTGTATGGGACATTACACCTGCTTGTGGTCTGAAAAGGAATGAATTACATCTTTTATCTGGATTGACAAGGGCAAGAAGCTCTTAACTGGACATAGATGCCTGGGATGACGGAAATGGGGCAAAGGTGACTCAAACCAGTATCAGCTAAAATATATTTACCCCAAATACACTAGGACCAAATTGCCTGGTATCAACTCATCTGCTGCCTGTACAAGGTGGGTGGGTGCCAGCTCTGTGGCACTGCAAGGGAGAGATCAGTGCAGCAGCACTTCTGCTGTTCCAGCAATAAAATGGACTTTCTGCAGATATTTTCTCTGTGATCTCTTAATACTACTAGAAACACTTGTAAGTCCCCTGTCTTTTGTCTTTCTGATAGTATTTTAAATCGATAAAATCTGATAGACCAAAATAAACAGTATAAAAATTACTTATATTTAACTGGGCCTTACCAAATAGCCATCAGCTTTTGCTATCATCCTGCACGCTGTTCTCTCTTATTTAAAATATTCAGAATATATGAGCTGGAATTTTGAAAATCTGGTCTTAATCACTCTGGTGACACTGCATTTAAAGTGTCCTGTCAGTACCCTTTTGTAAAGTACTCTCTGCAATTACTGTGATTATAAATGAAAGCAGTTGGTAGCACAGCAGATGCCCATGTCTATTATGAACTACTGAACAAACTATTGCTGCACTTAGCACTACCCTGCTCTAAAGTAAAGCGAGATTAAAGCTAATTGTTTCTTAGCTGGCCCATCATACTGGAGTGTCACTGACAGCTTGTGTGGGTCTCCTTTTAATCACTGTAGCAGTCTGGTATGAGTCAATATTTCATTTCATATCCCACTTGGAGGTATTGCAAGTGATGCTGTCTGATAGGTAGTTGAAAACCAGAGTACTGGATATACTGCCAAGCAGGTGGGAGCCCATTAGTGAAGGAGTCACTGGCAGAATCACTTTAGCCATTTTCAACTATGTTTGAGACAACCACGTTGCTACAAGTATCCTGAAAATAAGCACATGTATAGAGAAGAGACGCTGCCCAGATCACCAGTGCCAACAGAGTTTGGAACAAACCACAGCATACATGTCCTTCCCAGTGGCATCCCTAGGGATGTGGGAAGGGGCTAGAGGAAGGGACGGGATAAAGAATCTTCTGAACTTTACCTGTTCAATTCTGTTACATCAACATAGGTGCCCACTGTTTAAGGTTATCAGACATCGGTATCAGACCTACAGGAGACATGTGTCCTCCTAAAGCTCCAGCTTTAGGGCATGACAGCGTGTTTTAGCAGACAACAGACTGGCAGCATTTAAGGAACTGAATTACTCTTCAAGGATGTCAGCTGCCTCCAGACTCAGACATCAAACCTTAAGGATCTAACGGGGCATCCATTTCAGTCAGAAGAAATTTATCACGTAGGCAATGGAGCCTGACCAAATACAGGTGACCATGTTAGGGTTGCATGCATCTGCCCATATGTAGTCATCTAGTGCCTACTGATCCTAGCATGCCCAAGTCATCCTGGGGCAACTGGCCAATAGGACAAACTACTATGGGAGATCTTGTTAGAATATTAGGAAGAAGTTCTTTACTGTGAGGGTGGTGAGGCCCTGGCACAGGTTGCCCAGAGAAGCTGTGGCTGCCCTATCCCTGGCAGTGTTCAAGACCAGGTTGGATGGGCTTTGAGCAGCCTGGTCTAGTGGAAGGTGTCCCTGCCCATGGCAGGGGGTTGGAACTAGGTGAACTTTGAAGGTCCCTTCCAACCCAAACCATTCTATGATTCTATGGTATGTGTTTAGATGGAGGCCAGGATGGATATCTTACAGTATCCCCAGTGGTGCTAGACAAAACTGAGTCAAGCCCTAGATCTCTGCAGACTGCAGTGGCAGCTCAGACATCTTTTCCATACATGAACACCTTCACGTAGGCACTCAAATTTTGTCATCTGAAGCTGAATTACATCCTATACTTCATTAATTCTGCTGTTCACATAACGCCTTGTTTGAAATGCCTTGTTTTATTTTTCTGTATTTATTTTGGATGTCAAACTACAGCTACATAAGTTTATCCAGATACACCTGCAGGTGTATATAAGAGGTGGTAACATTCTTAGTGTTGTTATTTACCATGGATTATTAAGGCAGTGTTGTTTGCTTCCCAGAAATACAGCTGACATTTTGCACAGAGAGCTATTTGCACTTCATGCTTTTAGCCAAAAATAAATTTCAAATATCGCTCCCTCCTTCCTTTATGAGCAGGTAACCTCAGAGTTGTATTGCTGGGTGTTCAAATACAGTGAACTGATGTGTAAGTACGTTGTGTTTACTTATTCCCCCATTTCACAACACACTGCCTTTTCCAGAAAAACATATGCTCAACGCATGACACACCACATTTCCCTTAAAAGGTTACTAATAATATTCAGTCCTCCTGGTTGCTAACGCAATACTTTCAGTTTAAGTAAAAGAAAACTAAGGACTAATTCAGTTTTCAAAAGCAATGGCATATTTGTATGTCCATATAGATCCTCTTAAAGAGAAATCTGCTTTCCATTGATACCGAGCAGCCAGACTGTTGAGAGCAGGTCATTTTTTTGGTCTTTGAGGTTAGGTATCAAATAACAGATGCACTCAAAGAAACCCCTACTCCTGTAGCATAATGATGCATTTATCCTAATGACAATATAGCATGCTTTCATAGGCTTTCTCACTTTTCATGTCTTTCCAAAGAAGTGACTCTGGTTGTGCCATTATAAGGCACAAATGATAGATTAATCCAGCCTAATGTCAGGTACCTCTCTGTGGTGCTTAAACTGGAGGAGTTTTCCTAGGATGTCTGTAGACAATGGAGACAGTCTGGCATCCCACGAGATGCTGAAGAACTGAACCATCTCTGGTGGTGCCTTTTGAAGCCTGAGCTAGCTTGGGTTTAATGTTTCACAGCTAGATTAAAGTTAGGGCACTTACCAATGCAAGCCAAATAAGTAACATGGAATCACAGAATATCTCAAGTTGGAAGGAACCCATAAGGATCATCGAGTTCAAGTCACTGCTCCTCTAAGTACTACCTAAATCTAAATCATACAACTAAAAGGATCATCTACAACTTGTCAAACCCAGCCTGGTGTCCAGAAAATCCTTCTTGGTGTCAGTCTCATACTCCATGCTCTAGACAGTGGTGGCCAACCTTTATAACCAGTTAGCCTTCACCAGGTTAGAAGAGAGCTCCAGCTGTTTCAGCCCCATCACTGCTGTCACTCAGCTGCATAGAAAAGGCCAGAAAGCCCAGCACCATGAGATACCTACCAGGATCATTAATTACTCATTTAATACTTTTTTCTTTTGTGGATAAAACAGGACCCACATATCTCAAGCTTTTCAAACCCACTTCTCTGGCAGTGCCTGTTAGACACAGACCAGCATGAAGCTCTTCAGGCACTCTGACCGGTGGAAGAAACTTATTATCTTCCTTCCTGTTTGTTTTCTGTTGGCAGAGGACATCCCCACTGTTACTTGGCTAGCACAGATGGGAAAGACAGTTTTCTCTTTGGAGACCTTGAGGACTTCTAGCAAACCTAATACAATATGTGCCAAGTATTTTATTTTGTTTACGGTAGCAAAATGCATGAAGCTGCAAAGAAAAACTGCTCCTAAACGAAATTTCACTGCTTCAAGGAAGTGTGAAATTAAGTTTAAGACAGAGACCTGTAGTAATAGCTCATCTAGCCCATCTCTTTGCTACTAAAGGATTATTTCTTTCATTGGAAGTGTATTTTCCAATCCTTTGTACATTTTCATCCCAGGGCAAAGTTTACCAAGAGAGAGTACTCCTGCAAAAAGCAATTTATGTGATCAGTTATTTTCTATATTATCTTTTCTATTATTTCAGCTATTTGTGCTTGGCTAAGAGGCTTATATCTTCCCAGCCCAGTTTCTCTTTATCCTGTAATCAATCTCATAATCCCATTCTCGTGGTATCTTAGTTTCTTGCTATCAAAATGCTGTCAAATATGACACCAAAAGTATGTCATGAGGTCCTTGTTGCCAGGGGCAGGTGGGAGAAAATACAGGTCGGATCAGGACTGATCTCCTTGGTGTTTCTTGCCCAAGATCAGCTAGGAAAACACACAGAAATGGGGATATGGATTTCTGCCTTGCAGCCACGGAACTTCCCAAGTGGACTGTTTGATCCTACAAGGCAGGCTAGCAGTTGTGGATGAGAGGTTTGTAGGGCACTATAGTACCAGTTTGTTGCAATAGGATCTTTTTCTTATCAACTCCGTGTAAATCTATTTGGTGAAATAATTGGTTTGTCTGTTTAAATATAAGAAAATGTAATGCAAACAATGCACCAAATTCAGCCTATTTCCCATGTAAAATCCTTAAGCTACTTTATGATAGTAACAAGAGTACATGTTCTCCACAGGAAACTAAAAATGGAAGCAATATGGTAGGAATAACCATCACACATGCAAATACAAAAGTGGCTATAACTTCACTGATTTCACGTGAATGATTTCCATTTTCCCTAAGAAAGAAGAGAACAAGGCCTGATTTCCCCCCTAGCCTCACAGCTACCACATGCATTTCCCCTGACTGCGCAGAACAGGGGTCGCAGAAAGTGTGCTTGAAAAGCGGAGCCCTGGGGCATGGCTGGCATTCACGCTTCCTTTAGAGGATCCGAGGCATCTAGGGTTCTCTTATAGACAGGCTAGATCCAATCCATATGGCCAGAGGAGCTTAAGCCTAATGCGTCCCATTCTAAAATTGATGGTTGCATGGAAGAAATTAAAAGGAGGAGTAAAAGTGCCTTTTCCCTCCATTAACTGTGAAGAATAGCTAGGGTGGGGGATACAGCTGTAGCTATCTGCATGCTAGACTCTAGAAACCAGGTGAGATGAATGTGTCCCCCCATCCCATTAGTCTTTTTGTGGTATTTGCCATCAGGCTAAGAGTTCTGCTCACTGTTCTCCACTTTGGGGATTGACACCACGTTTCCTTGCAGTTTCAGTTGTCTCTTGCGCAGTCTTTAAGCAGTACAAGGCAGAGAAGTGATGCTGGATGGCAATTGTGCTCAGCCACGTTTGATGGTGTGTGCATGGGTGAGGGGAATAGTCACCCTTTTTCTCACTTCAGAGTTTAAAGGGGTATGCATAATTAATAGGGCAGATTTCTTGATGCTGTTCTTGACACTTTACACAGGAGTAAATCTCTGAGTAATGGAAGGGTAGAATAAGCCCATTAATTGCACTTCACAGCACCTTTGTGTCACATAAGATTTTTTTGTTGTTGTTGAGGTCATTTTAAGCTGCCATTCCCTGCTTTCAGTGGAGCTATAAAGCTGCACTAGCACCGGGGGATGTCAGACCTGGCATGGACCTGGCATGGGTACATCCTATTGAGGGGGGGAGGCAGGCAAAGGGCACCACATCAACATTGCTCTAGCTGCCAGTCTGACATGCTGGAACATATCATGAAAATGCCTCTTCAGAGAGGGATGCTGAACTGGGAGGGGAGGATGGTGTTTCCCCAGCTCCCATCTGACAAGGACCAGTCTCTAGTGTCTTGCCTCTCCTCACCCCCAGCCTCTGCAGGACCCTGAAACAAGGCAGAGTGAGGGGCTGCGTCCTTGTCACTCTGAAACACAGATCTGAGGCAACCTATGACACTTCTTATCACAACCTGATGGATCCCCCATGTTGCCAAGTCGTTTTCATTTGTTATCCACTGCATGGGTATAAATGCACACACTAACCATACCACACCAAGTGCTGGTCAAAAACTATTAAACTGAATTTAGATTTTTTTTTGCTGATGATTTTCAGTGTTCTTTTGAAAGTAAGAAAGTATCAGAAGATGACTGTCTGGAAACCAAGGGCTTCCTGATCTGAAAATCTTATTCTCCATGTATGAGAAAGGAGCGTGGGATGGTGAGTGGAGGCAAATAAATTCTTTCCACTTCTAAAGCCACAGCACAAAACCAAACATGTTCCCGCAGGTTTTTAATCAGATATCAAAACAACAGTAATTCACCAGCATAGCAAGAGCTCCATCAGAGCTGCCATGGACTTCTCGAACCACTGTCTAGACAGAAAAAACACACTGTCAGACAAGTCCAGTTGCAAGCCTCTCCCAGCAAGACAGCTGCATTTGCGATGTTACAAGGCTCAATGTACCCCAGAAGCATTAGGGAAACTACGGAAAGTCTATTGATTACAAACCAAGAAACAATTACCTTTGTGCTAAGTCCACAAAAGTGTTTAGCTGTCATGGTGATGAGGATGTCAAGACAATTACAGAGCAAGAGAGACTGCCCAGGCTTGGACTGACTGTACACACTTGTGAGTCTTTACTATTGCTGCTCCCTGAAAGGAGTGAGGTAAGAAACACCCCTATTATCCCTGGAATATTTTCAGTACTCGTATGCAAACACCACCTCATCAGCTGCTCTACCAATTATTATACAGTGACTAGACACAAGAAAAAAGTCCTAATTTTGGAAGTTTAAGCTCTGTATTTTTTACCCAGAGGCCACACCAGTCCTAACCCTGCATGGCTAGGCTTGTATGTGGGACACTGCCCACACAAGGCAGAATGGGATCCCTGAAGTCATCCCTTAAAGATTCAGATCCTACACCTTCCTTGAGAGGGGAACACCTAGCCATGTCCAAAGATTGCACTAGGTTTTTTACTCAGTCATCTACAGGCCATCACATCCCTTGGGCAGTCAGCACTGGAGATTGAGAGAAAGAAGTCATTCCCATCCACACATGGCAGAAAACATCTCAGGAAAGGTAAGCCACAGAGAACCAAAAGGAAAAAAAAAAAACAAAACAACCCTAGAAACATAATAGTGAAGAAAAAAACCCCTAGTGATAATGGCCACAGTAAATAATGACTTCCCTGCAGCCAATATATTACACCAAAGCAAAATCAATACAAGGGTAGGCCCAGAGACTAGAAAATTAAATCCAAGAGTCAATAAATAATTAATATTAGCTTTGTGCCTTTTTTTTTTTTAAATGTGGAAAAGGAAACACATTTCCATTAAAATGGTACTTTCTAAGCAATTTCCCAGTTTTGATGTAATTTGGGTTCCATTACAGAATCACTCTTTCTTATTAAATGAAATGTGAGAAGGATACCTATTTAGTGAATTTGAGAGGTGTAAAGAGGTTCTGATTCATTACATTTTGCAAATGCAGATTCCTGGAGGGCAGAACAGAGTGACAGAGCTGTCTGCTAGCCAGGAAGGCTTACTTCAGGAAAGCTACAAAGTAGATTTCTGCTAGTAAATTTGCATGGTATGAAATTTCCTGCCTTTACATCACATGGCGGGGCTTGCAGCTTTCACATACCTCTGCTGGAGAAGACCCATAACTCAAAAGCATAAAGAAATAGGGTGTGAGGGTTTACCAGCAGTGATTTCTTAGTGCTTCCTAAATACCTAGGGAGTTATTCTTGGTTTTTTGTAAGGAAAGGGAAGGACGTGGATGTCCTTCCTTTCTTCACACAGTGTATGCCTACAGGGTAAAGCTGGCACTGTGTGTTGCAGAGAATTACCAAACACATAAGAAAAGCACTTTGTGTAGGACTGGCTACCAGCATCTTTCAGATCAAGTGTGTTCTCAACTGCATGATGAAAGCAAACTTTTCTATTCCGGCATGATGACACCGTATTTGACTACTTCCTTATATCAGGAAATACAAAGGTATTTTGCTGATGCAGAAATTTGAAAATTATTTTATTTATTCATTTTATTCTGTGTGCCTGGGTGAAATCCCAGCAACTGGGGTTGCTCAAAATCTCCTTTAATGCAAGATGGACATAAAATTGGGGAAGTAAAGGAGAAAGTCAGTGGTGTAGGCTGTCCATAAGAGCATTCTTATGGACATCAGACTGCCACGCTCCTAGAATGAAAAAAGGAACGGAGAACTAGGCAGCTAGTCCATTTTGTGAACTAAAACTTGCATCTGCAGTGGCAAACAAAGACAAGCCAAGGCCTGTTCTCCATCCCTGAGGGTAAGCAGCTGACCTCCCTTCCTCAATCTTCCCCCAGGGCAAGATTGCTTGTGGCTGCTGTCCCCAGAACACCCAGGCACCAGCTGGGACAGGGTGGCCAGGGAATGTGCTAACCAAGACAGAGGAGGGACACTCATCATGTTTGAGTTCGTGCCCTAGCCAGTTTATAGATGTAGCCACCTGCCTGTGTTTTCAAGCAGAGAGACTTCAGCAGGCATTTGGCACTTGCTGAACCTCCCAGAAATGGGATGGCATGACATCTAAATGTGGAAGATAAGAGAATGACAGGAGAGGAGAAGGGGCATGGAAATCCTCCTGGAAGGAATACCCATCCAATGGAGTTTGTAGCACAAGGAGCATGAGGATGCTTTTAGTTGTGCGGTTGCAACGAGTATACATGACAGGGACCAGAAAGAGAATAGAACTGATAGTGGGGAGAAGGCAGCAAAGAGTGACAAAAGGGGATGAACTGAGAGCATAACTTCTTGAAAAACATCCATTCGCAAAGACAAATGAAAGCATCTCTTTTCATCTCCTGGGAAATTCAGCATGGAAAATGTAAGTATACTTCAATCCAAATTCTAAGATCAGTTAGCACGTACTCCCTTCATGAGAAAATATGACTCTTACCCGCAGAAGGCAGAGCTTCTATACAAAATATTGGCTTGGTCAAAAAACAAAACCCCTTTTGCATTGAAATAATTGCAAAAATTTCAAATGGCTTCAGGGCATTGTGCTTTGGGAAGAGTGAAGTCACAGAATCACAGAATTGTTAGGCTTGGAAGGGTCATCTGGTGATCATCTAGTCCAATCCCCAAGTCAAAACACACAAATGGATGGATCTTGCAGAAGATATCACGAAAGGCAGAAAGCCAAAGCAACGCTGAAAGAGGAGGAGATCTGCTCAAAGCATGGGACTAGGAAGACTACAGCAGAGATACGTGTTAATGTCAAAGAGGGAATTACTATAATCAAGGCCAGAGCTGGCCAAAATGAAAGAAAACAAATTTTAGGTAGAAGAAAAATAAAGGAAGGGCATATCTGGATCATGTTCAATGAGAACTAATTTAAACAAGACTGGCTAGGCATGTCCCGAACAAAACAGAAAGAATAAAAGGTAACGCATGAAATCTAAAGACAGGGAAATAGAACAAGAGAGACGTAAATTGCAGAAAAGAAATGTGTTAAGAAGGATTAAGAAACAAGGTCTGATTCTCCTTTCCCCTGCACTGTTTGCAATAATATATTTAGAGAGATTCTCCTCTGCAAATATGGGCCAGTACTTTTACTGGATTTAGAGAAGTGTAACAGAGTGAGATTCAGCCAAGCTGGCTTTTGGGAATAGGAGGAAGCATAGGATGGCAGCAGGAGACCAAAGGTAGGACCCCTTCCACTGCAGGAACTTCTTACTATACAGTAAGACCCATAAAAGCAGGAAATTGTTATCTAATCCTGTGTACTACATTTTAGTTTGCAAACATGTTCTTCAGCATACTTCCTTGGGAAGCTAGAGACCATGTTGCCATGTACGTGTTAGTTGGAGAAATACAGATATGAATATGCACTGTACATGGAGAAGATAAATTCCAGTATCTTTTAAATATCATACACCTCCTAAGAAGGTTAAGGCTGCCATAGATAGCTGATTGTTTCACATATCCCTTTGAACAAGCTATTTCTAGAGGCAACTGTTAAAATTAACTGCTCACTGATGGTTTTTGTGGGGAAAGGTAATATTTTTAACTGATTTTTTTTTTTTTTTTAAACAAAAGCATTAAGATGTTTAGGAGTAATGAATAATGTATTAAATTTGTACCACCTGGTCAATTTTAACATTAAAACTTTCCCCGAACACATGCTAGGAAGAATTCTGTTGTCATTACCCTTTCAATGACATCCAGACAACTTGCACAGTGACATTAATAAAAGGAGGCACATTTAGTTGTTCCTACCTTTGCACACTCTTGTCCAATTAAATTTGACTTAGTGTCTTCTAGATTTTTAATAACTACCCAGCTATTAGCAAGAACTTAACCACTGACAAAACCCTACTTACACTATTAACCAAGGACAAATGTAGTACAAAAAATGGCAGTATTTTCCCTACTGATGCCTACTTTATTAACAGGGTGCAGTTTTTATTTTGAAAACTTTGCAACTCTTCAACCATCAGACTACAAGCAAATCTCAACAAACATTCCACTAGTATCATCTTTACAAATTAAATATGTATATGTACAAATATACATATATATGGTGGATCCTACTAAAAATATTTAATTTTGCCATTAGTTCATATAATGAAGTCAGTGCTTCAGCAATATTTTTAGAGAAGCATCTCTGACTTGGAAACACAATTAGAACAAACGGTGTAAGGATGGTTTCCAAGGGACAGGTTGATTGAACTTATTTATTAGCATTATTCTTCCTCCATATTTCTAAGTCGTCTTACACCCATGCAAGTTAATGGGAGACAGTTTCATATTCCCTTATATACATAACTATGGAAGAGCACTAGCATTATTATCAGATTTTATTCCTCTCTGATACATCACAGTGACTCATTTACAGATCAAGAAGTAATACTTATAATTATACTGATGAAATTCTGCACCAAATGCCAAAATCTGTCACAGCCCACCAATGAATCTGGTTTGGATTATTGCTTTGGGGAATTCCTTATTTCACAGATAAAAAAAAAAAGAGCCTTAGTCCATTTTTTGTTTTCAACCTTCTTTGAGCTGCATTAGAAGCAAAAGCTTGCTCCTCCTCTGTACCCCAACTTTTATTAGGATTTTGGCTATTTGTATTAAAAAAAAAATCTACCTTCCTGTGGATGGATGTTGCGGGAAAAATACTGGCAGATTTTAGTAGATATATTCAACATTGACACCATATAGTACCGTGAAAAAAGGAACTGAGCACACTTGTCCCCTAATACATGATGCGTGCTCAGATTTAGTTACTAAGTGCCAAGATTCAACTCTTCAGAAGAAATAACTGAGCCTGTGGCAGGAATCATAAATTCATAAATCTGGAGTGACAGAAGGAAGCAGATTACTTTTTAGGAGCTCATTTTGAAAGTAGTTTCTCCTCCCATCTGTTCTCAGGTGCATTTCCCTCATCTCTCTGGGGCAAAGCTGCCCTTTATCTCCAAGCTTTGAATGGACTCTACTTAATCTACTACACAGTGGCATTTTTGAAACCCAGCAATCTTTGATGGTCCATCATAAATATCCTAAGGTTAATTTCCCCAGACTTTCTAGCATCAGCATCTGGTGTTACACATGAGGGTGGGATATATCTACCCAATAAAATAAATGGTAGTTATTTATGTGGGCACTGCTAAATCACACGATTTTTAAAGCCTGGAGTCTTAGGCAAAAGATTTGTCTTTAAAGTAACCCATACAAGAATGCAAGCTTTCCATCTCTGCTAGGAGTCATCAGAAGCAACTGGACTGATTTGATTGTTGGTGTCAGGATTTATCTTTTTGATCATCACATGCTGCTGTTTCTGGTGGGCCTTTCATTACACTTGAGGATGCTTAATACTTAAGTAGGTATAGCCAGATGTTTGCTTAAAAGCATCAGCTACCTCAGTGCTCTGCTTCCCAGACGCTGCTCAAGCGAGGGTGGTTAATGGGGAATACAGACAGAAGAAAATGCTCTGGGTAAAGTGGACTATGCAGTAGCTGGCATGGAAAATGTGAAGGGAGAAGCTAGGAAATGTGCTGGGGTTTAGCTACTTTCCTCTGAGGTTTGAGTTCTCCAAACTCAAATGCTGGATATACCTGCTGCCAGCCATAAGCACACAGCAAAAGAAGCAAAAAGCATGGTAACATGCTGACAGTTGTTTTGACTATATCTTTCCTCTGTCCCCAAATGTGCTTATTCATGTATTCCAGGCTGCTCTTCTCCAAAGCTGCATGTGACTCAAGAAAGAAAATTCACCTCCTTTATGTATGTGTCCAAGTTTATGAGACAGACTCAAATGACACTTCCATTTCCTGCTAATGATCCCTTGGGCTCACTGGCTTCTCTTAGACCCTCTAACTCTCCAGCCTCTATCCCCAGTACTCCCCAGCTGTCATTACGGCTCCTGCAGCTTACTGATGAGTCCTCCTCCACCTCCCCGGCACCCCGCATGCACTCCACTTTGCAGATTTCGCGTGTCCTGACAATGACTGTTACTGACATACCTATTGTCACCTGTTTGTCTGATGGCCTTCTAAGCTGATGTAACCAAAAACACAAATGCACATTTTGAGAATGTTGGGAGCTGTTGAAAGAGTAGATTAGGTAAACAACTGCATCCAGGACACGAACATGAGGGTGCAGAGAGAGCAGAGGGAAAGCAGTGCTCATGCAAGGCTTGGGACAACCTGAACTTCTCTTTGAATCTCCTGTGGATGTACATTTCCTTGCTAAATGCTGTTCTCCCCCAGCTTTATATAGTTGCATCTTATCACCTCTTCCCTCCATTGTGCAAGAACTGGAACTGTTGAGCCCAAGGAGAGTACAAGTGGTGGTAGAAGTACAATATACAAAGCTTGAGGACACAAACCTTTCCTGTGGTTTGAAAACTAACACCTAAAATGTTGTAACTTGGACTTGTAATACCTTCTTTCTAAACTTGCTTTAATTTTCAGCAAGCAGCTTAACCTAGTATTTACAATTAGAAGGCACACATTATTTTACAATTCCAGTTTGTTTATCTTAATCATCAGATCCAATACAAATACTACATATCTCTCCAAGGAGATTAACTTTTATTCACAGAGTGATGTCTTCAGTGGCCTCCATGAATGAGAATATGTTTGTCATTAAATGCAAAAATAATTACTTGATTCACAAAGTCTTGCTGCAACTCTTGAGTTGTACATTTCTCTAGGGACAGACAGTAAAAACCATGAAAATAAGGCTTCGGTAGTTCTAGATTTGTACATCATTTGTAAAGAAAATAAGAAGATAGCAGGAAAAATGCTATCATATGTCATCAGTGTTCCATTTTAATTTGTTTATTGGCACAAGGAATCTTAAAGAATGAGGCTTCATTCCTTTGGCATAAAGCAACCCTTAGTCACCCTGTTAAAGTTCCATGGTCTTGAAACCCCCTGATGTAATGCCTCACGTCTGTTAAAAGTGTCTGAGTCTTGCTCTAGCTTTCCTCAGTGACATTCCCATCCTGTCAGGCAGAAACATAAATATCATTTGAAGACCTTCTTTGACCGTCATAACATGCTTTGGCTGCCTGAGCTCTCGAAATGTAAAATTGTAATCCACTTTTACCTAGGCCTGTTAGATGTTTAGCTATTTTGCTTACGATTTTACCACAAGGGACAGTGATAGTTCTCTATATCTATTTCATTTAAACAAAGAGAAAGTCTGACACATTATCATAAGCTTCTTTCAAGCTTGGTTGTGATCTGCTGAGAAATTTGCAGTGATAGAGATGTATCAGTATTGGGCGAGACAGGACTTCATGGCTACCCTAATAAATTGAATGTGCCCAGGAACATTTTCTGGCACTGAGGACAAATGCATAAGATCATCTTCCTCCACATTCTCAAACTTCTTCAAATCCTGCACTGACCACAAAATTTCAGTCCCTTGCCTTTGAAACTCTCATACAGTTGGCCAGATGATGGATTCCTACAGGGTGGCCTACCGGTTCTCCTACACAGGTGGCCACATACACCCCCTCTCATGTTCCTAGATTGGAGAACATGGTGCTCATGTAGTAACACTCAGTAATTAATTCTAGGAAATGCTTTTATATAGAAACAAAGCCACAGTGCTGAAGACCAGACAATCCAAATAGCAGCCCCATCTTACAAGTTTGTACACAATACATCACAGCTACTTCTTTTGTGAGTTTTTTGTTCTGTTTTCTTGACTGCAAACATCAAACTAAAGAAAACGTTAGCAAACAAATAAAAAAAAAGCAAGCAAAGGTCATCAGAATGAAACATTTATCACAGGCCTTTCCTTTGTTCTCACTGTTAAAACAAATAGAAAAGAAACAAAACAATTGATTTGGGTAGACACAAATTTGCAGGCACACATAGAAAGTGATTTTGCCTAACTACAGGATTACAGACATAGCTAGTAAGTATTAGAAAGCCACACGGACTCAATGACTCCGTATTTTACTTAGTGTCTGTCACTTAGGAAAGTGATTCAGGGCAGGAAACTGCTGTGAATTTCTTCTTATAGACTAAGCTTCATATATACCTGTAGTCACGTCTCTTCCCTACTCAAACAATCCTCCCAATCCCAAATCTCGCTCTTGCACATCATTAAAGCCAAGATCTAGGATAAATGGCCCTTCATTCCCCTCACCCTTCTCCTCCTAAGACATTTATTTCCATCCATGTTGCACTGGTGGCGCTCATGACAACATTCTAGTGGTAGGGGGAGAGACTTTTGTGGAAGAACATGTTGAGATGGCAATACTAAGAAGTTATCATTCCCTGTAACTTGATTTCTTTCTTGCCCTGCTGCAGAGACACGTCTCTGTCAGAACAGCTCTTGTAATATGTCATTTTATCAACAGACTTTGGCTGTTAAAGATAGAAATGGTGGTAAATGAGACTTAATGATGTTTTCTTGGCATCTGACCAGCTTAAGAATCCACAGATTTTAACTTGATGGAGGTTTATCGGCACTTCCCCAGAATATCTCTTCAAGGAGCCGTCTTACACTGACTTGTAGGAAGGACATGTAGGGTGGGACAAACCTCTATTTTTCCAAGAATGTGACTGGATGGTGCTCTTGGGTAGCCAAGTCAAGCTCCCTGCTAATATGGGTTGTTTCCTTCACAAACTTGTCAAGTTCTATCTCACACACTGCTGATTTGGGGCTAGTCAGTTTTGCTGGGAAGTCCCCCTGAACAACCTCCTTGTGCTGACAGTCAGAAGTCTCCTTTCCAAACCCAGCCTAAAGATACCCACAGTGATTTATATTCCTTTGTTCTGGGATGAGCAATATCCTGTCACTTATTATTTTCCTGTCACAATTATTCTCCTTCCATGACTAGCTCTATGTTCCCCTCATCATCTTCATATTCCAATATATTCCAATACTGTGCTTTTCCCAGCAGCACTTAGTCTTTCTTGAGCATCAGTCATTAATGGGGTATATTGCATACCTAGTATTGCAGATCTCTATGCAACAGTATTCATACTTTCTGTAATTACCTTTCCTAATATTTATTGGAATATCATTTATTTTTTTCATGGGTGCAATGTATTGGTACACTGGTACATCATACTGGTTCAGTCAGCCAAAGTGATATGTACATTGGGGTATCTACAGCTAAATTTGCCTTCCAAGACTTCAGGGACAGAAGTAGGTACTTTTAGGGGCTATTTAATCTGATGCATTTTAGATGCGTTTTTGGGTAAGATATTTTATGACTTCATGGATTCCATTAACCAGATCTGACTCCAAAGGCTTCTCCATGCAATTATCTCAGATGTAGATGTCCACAGTGACTGATACATATACTTTTATTATCCTCTCAAACATTTTCTGTTGGTAAGGTACTTGATCATAACATAAATTCTTAAATAGGGCTGAGTGCATGACCTTACACTTTGTATTTCATAATTCCATGCATCACGCATTAATTCAATGACAATGGTTATGTATTTTTTCCTACAGGATAGCCTGATACCCTAGAAATTGATGGTGCTTTCTACCTTCGTGTTCTCATAAAATATCATTAAAATTTCCCTGAGTGAACAGTATTTCCATGGACAGTAGACAAAAAAAAAAGAAAGAAAGAAAAAAAGCCTAGGGCTGATCCTAAAATAGCACTTCCAGCCTTATATTTCATCCTTCAGGAAAATTCTGAAGATGTCAGAATTTCTCTGGTTACAGATTCTACATCTTGGCATGCCTGTGACTTCAGGAGGACAAAATCCACCATGGAAATGCAGCAGTGAATTACCAGCTTGTGGTGGATTGGGAGGTGAATGCGTCATGAAAACGCTAGGGGATATATGTAAATCAAGCAGAGGTGAGACAACACCAGTACAGAACCTCAGCCCTGAGAGTGTGTTAATGCACTGCAGCTGTTAGCTTGGGTTAATGCTAACTGATGCTTTTTGGGTGCTGTCTATGTCATACACAGCCAAACTGGAGCATGAGCAAAGTCAGATAGTGCATTTCTGCCCCGCGTCAAGTTGCCCTTCGCTTGATGGCATTTCATGAGAAGCTGGTATAAAATAGGCTTCATCCAGGTAGCCAGCAGAAGAATAAAAGGGTGGCTTGGCCAGCGTACGTCATGCACACAGAATGAGGTTGGAAGGTTGTTGCATCTGTGATTGAAATGTCAGTTTTATTCATGCACGTTGTTAGCACCCATTACACGCAATTTTTCCCTGAGAAGTAGCTGGTGTCACGCTTGACTTTCGTGTTGGCTGACATGCCAGATTAGGGGGCACTAGGGACTGCCTCACTACCCAAATTCCTCTTCATCTTCTTAATCATTTCTGTCATGGTGATTTTCCTTATTAACCCCAGTAACATACACATACATAGGAAATATGTTAAGCCCTTTATAAAACTTAACATTAAGCATAATTACTCAGTTAGCAATTTCAGAAGCTCTTTATTACAAATGAGGGAGAACTATTTTATTATATCTAGTTTGGCTTTACCTTCCAAATCAGCTTCAAATATTGTAAAAATGCCATCTGACAATAACAGCATAGTCCTATTGTGCCAAAGGCAGTTACACAGCACATACTTTCCAACTATGTTGTAAAGTTTAGTTCTTTGAAGATGACTCAAATATCAGCTGACCCACAGTAAAAATAGTTTTCACATGGCACTGCATTGGTCCAAGACATTTGCAGGATGTATAAATACAAACCAAAGATACAAGATTTACTAAAATTCCTTTCGATAGCTGGACTGCTCTATAACATGAAGTTACCCAGGGCACACACCTACTAACTTCTCTGAATTTTCTTCTGCCATTCCTTTGAATTTATGTTAGTGAGACTTGGCAAGACCTGCAAACTGAATCATTAGAAGTATCACAGTGTTGTAGTGGTTGTAGCTCTTCCAATACCAGTTTGCAGCCTTTACTTTAGTAGTTCAGGTCTGCGGTGTATCGCTTAGCCTTGCAGTTGGGAAAGTGACCACAGAGACTACCATAAGTACTGGCAGATGTGACAAGAATCTTGGTGGTGCCAGAGGAATAAGATGACTTTCTCTCTAGCTGCTAAGTAACATCTTGAATTATAGAATGATAGAATGGTTTTGGTTGGGAGGGACCTCAAAGATGATCCAGTTCCATCCCCCTGCCACAGGCAGGGACACCTTCCACAAGACCAGGTTGCTCAAAGCCCCGTCCAACCTGGCCTTGAACACTGCCAGGGATGGGGCAGCCACAATTTCTCTGGGCAACCTGTCCCACTGCCAACCTGCTTTAGTGCAAAACTAACTGTTAAAATGTAAATTAATGTAAACAAAACAATGTTCTCTGTTTTTCTACGAGTTCTTTCAAGAGCTTTTATATCCAAGCAGCTGAGAAAGAAAACTTTGGGCACTTAAAAGCAAAACAACCACTAAAACCAATCGGTAGCAAAACCCAAAATTTTTTTATGGCAGCATCCACTATTAAACAACTCTCTACACAAACAGTAAGTCCATTAGAGCTTCAATGTCAAAGATGCTCTGTTAAGCTGAACAGGCAAAACATTTCCACAATGACTGCAAGCCAGCAAAGCACTCCTTAAGATGTCAACAGGGAAATACAATTCAGTCTTAATAGGTTCAGAGCTTATGTAAGCCGTGCTTATGGGACAGTCTATTAAAAAAGCAAGTGAGCAAGTGACTACTGTAAAAACAACCTGTAGCTTCCTAGAACATGCAGGCTAAAGACATGAAAAACTCCACTCAAAGACACCGTGATAGCTATAAGGTTCACGTGTTCTGAATCAAAAATGAAGGGAAATAAAAACATCTCCCAGTACAGTGATAGTTAAGATGCTATTCTCTCCTGTGTAGAAGAGAGATCTGGAATCCCTTCAGCCCCATGATTGGCCTAAGAAATAAAATCATTATAACTAGCCCATGTGCCTTTCTTCTAGTAAAACATTATCTATTCTTCTGCAAAAAGAAGTAAGCCTTCATTCTTAATTAGTAATGCAATGCTAGCAATTTTGTATTTGGGATATGAACAAGCTTCTCTGGGCGACAACTTGGTTCATTGAATTAAGGCCATGGAGCGATACGAGATTTGCTGTTTCTGGATTAAGAAATAGTACATTTGCACACACATACCAGGAAAAGGAGAAAAAGCATCTTGAGAACTCACCACCAGGTTTCCTATCACCATGACCAACAAGAAGACGAGAAGGCACAGCGGCTGCCCAGCTACTTCCATGCAGTCCCACATGGTCTCGATCCATTCCCCACACAAAATTCGGAAGATGATGAGGAACGAGTGGAAGAAATCATTCATATGCCACCGTGGCAAACTGCCAGTTGTGCTTATCTTCTTCACATTGTCTATGTAGCTTTTCCCAAAAAGCTGCATTCCTACCACAGCAAAAATGAAGACGATGATTGCCAGCACAAGAGTGAGGTTACCGAGGGCACCCACTGAATTACCAATGATTTTGATGAGTGTATTTAAGGTCGGCCAGGACTTTGCCAACTTGAAGACTCGCAGCTGTGAACAAAACATAAACAACAGTGTCAGTTCACAGAAGCAACAGACATTTCAGCTGATGAATTATTAAAGTGCGTAAAACATGAAAGACGCTAAATGCCACAGCGTGTGTGGTACGAGGTGATTTTAGCCATACTTCCTGTTAACCTCACTAGAACTATTAATAAAATATCAGCTGGGCTTCTTGGATAAGAATTCAGTTTTCCAGAGCTATGCTCTGCCTTGTTAGATAGACCTGCTTTTAAGGGCGCATTCCCCCAATATCATAATGACTGGGGAGAGGATGGAAGGAGGAAAACTCAGGTCTTAGTATTTTCCTTTACACTGGTTTTCCTCCTCAAATTAAACAGCCTGGCAGGCATCTGGGGAAAGGGGTTTTAGGGTTTGATCCCACAAAGAGAGAAGCAATTCCTCAGCATTTTGAGCAAGCCTCAGCCAGATGCTATTAGCTGTTAGCTCCCAGGGTGAAAATCACCTCTGTGCCAAGGATCATGCAGTCTATGCACAACCCACATCCCACTTAAGACCTATTTTAAGGACGTAAATGGTGCCTAACCCTTGTGCTGTGTTTTCAATTGAAGGTTAATTTCAGCCCTATTGAAGGATTGCTCAAAAACTGACAGGAGACTCTCAGGATGTAACACAAGCAGTGAAAATTTAGCATTATTGAGCAGTGCAGATAATTTTTTGGGAAAAAAGCCTTCTGCTAAATGTAATCATAAGGGCTTATTTTCCTGGTCTTTTCAAGTTGTGAAGCCATATCATGGCCAGAATGATTAGCATGGACATCCTGGTACATGAAGTGCAACACAAATGTCAGGCTGGCAAGGAAACTACTTTTCTGTTCCAATATGCCAGCAGTCTCTCATTAATAGAATACTACTATCCCATGCACAACAAAGGAGCTGACAGCTAAGGAGTTCCCGTGAAAGACAGATGCTATGTTATGCTGATCAGTTCTAGGAAATAAAAATCATCCCGTGAATAATTCAAAGACATCTTCTTTTGACAACATTTAAAAGAACAGTGGCATGTTTATAACATAATTTAGGAATAATAACTTCTAAAACAACATACTGGCTCTTGCATTTCTTGGGCTATCAATTATCTGCTGACTATGCTAACAGGTGTACAGGTATAAAATGGCAAATTTTTATTACAAATTGGAACTCAAACATTTTAAGTGTTCTGCAAGTACCTGGCACAGCTAGAAGGAATCAAATTATGTTCTCATTACCCTGATGTAAATCTGGAGCAATTCCATTTACCACGCAGCCTATAATTACTGTCATGTAGTGTTCACCAGTTTGCAGCAATTAAAGTCTTTATCGGCAGATGCGTTTTTAAGAAAATATGTTGCATTCATGTCAGTTTATATATCATAAAAGAAGAGGGGTAAGAACAGAATAAGACCATTACCAGTCGAAAGGAGCGTAAAACAGACAGGTTTCCCATACTGGACAAACCCAGTTCCATCAGGCTTAGAATAACAATTATGCTGTCAAAAATATTCCACCCCTGCTGAAAATAGTAGTAGGGGTCAAGGGCAATTACTTTGAAGATCATTTCTGCTGTAAAAATCCCAGTGAAGACCTGCAGAAAGAAAATATGAAGTCAAAGTAACCTTTTAAGCACACCTCTTTGCTTGCAGACTTTCCACTGATAAAGGCGAACACAGCAGAAAGCAAAAACCCAAATATTTTACAAGCAAATACTTTATTTTTCATGCCTGGCTTTTTATTACTATTACAACTTTGTCTAGTCTTTTCACAATAATATTTGATACTGCTGTAAACTTACAATGACATCCAAGTTCAAGCTCTGGATTGAAGCATATATTTCCATCTCCTTCAATCATCTGAACAATCCCAGTGGTAAAAAAAGAAAGTGTAAAGGTGCCTTTTATAGAGGTTAAATCTATTCATTTCATTGGAGAAACCCAAATAAATGGATCGTGAGTGTTGAAGGGTATTGGGGTTGTAGTGTTCCTGCTGTATTATCCCTTTCTATTTTGTTATTATTGTCAATACCAGGGCAACATAAGCCTCCAGTCCTTCTGAGGTTATAGCTGACAGGTGATTAGAAACTCTAATTTGAGTCCTAGACTTTTTTTTACAAATACTCATGGCAATTTTCTTTTGACAGCATCTTGGGAACATATTGCTTATTTATGACCCAGTTCAAATGTCATATGGCAGAACTTCTAATTGGAACACTTTTCTTTAAAACAACATATAAATATTACCTATGAGGCAGAGGGAGAGGGGGAGGGAAGGCTATTGACAGCAAATTCAGTTTTAACACATTCCTGGCAAAGTATCTCAGAGAATCAGATCTTGTGCTTTTGTATGCCTCCCTAAGTAACATTTTAAGTGCACAACATAAGGCTACAGTCAACATCAAATGACAAAATGTGGGCACTAAGTTCTTCATATACAGTTTCATTTTAATTCCAAGTCCCAGTACAAGCTACACAAAGCTTTATGCTTCTGAAAAAATCTCTATTGTACATATATATTAAAGCACACAGTTTTCCATGAAACAGTCAACATTAACATACTGTGCTAATTAAAAACAAGGGGGGAATCCAGAGCACACATATCAGTAACATACAGTCAAAGAGAAACATTTTCCTTCAAATAAGCTAAATATTTGCAGCATTATCCCAGCAAAACCTATCAACTTTGAGCAACAGAGGTGAGAAACCCAGTAAGATGTAGAAGGGAAAAGTTAAAGTTATGTAACTAGAATATTAAGCAATAAAAATAAATAAATAAAAATAAATGTCATCAGGAAAATAACACCTTGAACTGCAACAGTACCTTGGGATGTATCAGCATCCCATCACCATCTCTTACCAAGGACCCAGCACAATGACCTGTCTCATACTTCTAACTAGCCAACAATTTCTGAGTCATGGTGGTCAGAGATACCAAATCTCCCCACCAGAATGCTCCAATTTCTCTTAGGACAGAGGAACAAGACAAAACTGGATGTCTATGAAATCGTATCTAGGGGACTGCCTTAAAAACCACAATACCACGCTGCATACATTATGCAACCATCTTGCTGAGAAATTACTCAGGAGGATCACTTTCTTTGCCTGAATCATTTTAATCAATAGGCTTCTGAGAAGGAAATGTCATGGTAAGATAGCAAAATGTCTGAGCCTTCCTAAAGGCATCAGGAATCATGTACGTGTACCAGTCAGGAATTTCCATCGGCAGTTGTCAAATCATTGGCACCCAGTACACACTGACTACACTTGGACAAGAGGCTGGATACTTAAAGTGATAAAGGCTGGAAAGAAAGCGAGTAACTTAACATCCCGACGGGCTAAATATGACACTGGTGATTTGGAGAGCTTTGTCTTAAAAAAAAAAAAAAAAAAATCTTTTATCTATCATTCCAGCTATTTAGGCTTTAATATCGCATAATGGTATCTGTTTCTAAAGGAAATAAAAATCGGGGGAATCTTGTTCTAGCTACCCATTTTTTAAGTGGTGGCACCACATAGGCAGGTGAACCATGTACACACGCTTGGCTGGCCTTCTGATCACATTTGAAAATGTTTGTTCCTGTAAGTGATGATCTAAAGGAGGTCTCAAAGTAACAGATGCTGCATGAAGTAGATGGACAGAGAAGGAGATCTCCAGTGACTGGCAGTGGATAAAGAATTGTTCTTGGAGAAAGCAAATCCATTGCCTACTTTCATTTTTCCATTTGTTTCTAGGAAAAAATAACCAAGATCTCCCCTTTTTAATACTTCCCCCCATTTAATACTAGTGTAATCACTCAAAGAGGGTTAGATGCAATGCGAGAACAATGGCCAGCTAGCACGGGGGCAGAGGAAGGGTCTGTCAGTCTGTGGTTTAGGGAATGCAATCACCTGGCAGCCTGCCCTGGGGCCAGGACTCTCTCTTTCATAGGAAATTGCAAAAAAAGTCAATTTTCATTACAAATGACTTTGCAAAATCCTCCACAAAATGGAGTTACCTTCCTCTGACCTGCTCTAGTCACAATCAATCCAGTTATGTGGGGATTTAAGTAAAGCTGGTGATGGGGAGCTGGGGTGGCCTGGCATCTCACAGACCCATCTTGGGATATCAGGGGAAAGGGAGCCCATGCCATCAACCTGCTACAAAAAATATTAGTAGGCTTTTTTGTTTATTTTCGACTTTAGCACAAAGAGGAGAAACAGCTCCAGGAAGCGCTGAGGAACTCACAGTGAGATTTTGGGGTTTGTTTGTTTTCAGAATTTTGCAAAATTGGTTTGCAGTTCCTACCTCTGCTCATTGTTTCTATTTCCTTGTTGGCACCCTGCTCAGCCCTGCTCAGTCCCAGCAGGTCTGCAAGAGCCATGTTGGTAGGACGGATGCCAGGAGCTAGAGTTTCACTGCTTGTGGTCTGCAAAGAGAGAAGCTGGTCTGCCAAAAGCAGAGTAAGGAACATACATTTACTAATTGCCAGAGGGGGAAATGGCAGCATTGCCACCTGCTCTGATGGATATTGGGTCTGAAGAAGTATTTTTAAGTCATCTTAGAAGGCCACAAACTGTTGAGCAACAACAAGGAAGGCTGCCTGCAAAATGGAGTTGGATGCAGTCCTGTGAGATGACTTTCTGAGCTACCTTATCTAATGCTTTCTGCACAGGGCAAGAGCATGGGGCTGAGGCAAGAGAGACCCAAACAGATTTTACACACAGAGATTTGCCAAGACACAGCAGCTGAAAAACTGGAGACTGGTCTCACAGCCTAGGAGAAGAACCTCAACCTGCCCAAGAAGGCCCAGAGCTACAAATAGTAAGGGCCAGGGTAAAGCAAAAAACCTATACATGATCTACCACATATGCTAGGACTGATAGAAAAAGTCTGATTAAGTCTGATCATTGCTACTACCCACCTAAACCTGTCAGTGTAGGATGCTTCTCACTAAAGGCAGACATCACATCTGTAGTGTTTCTGCATACTCCCTGCATAGCTGATGGTCACTAGAGTCAGTGGCCTCCAAGACATAATTTACCTTATTCAAAGTAAATGTCTTTAAAATATCACATTAATTATGCCTTAAAATTGTCCATTACCCTCCATTGACTTTAAAGAGAGACAAAGACAACTAACTCAGAGACTCCTACGCTGTAAATACCTAGTTAGGCAAGGTAAATCCCACTTTGAGATAGTGCAGTCTTCATTTCTACAGAAATAAAGGGCTTTTTTCTCTGCTGTAAGCCTCTCAAATGCAAATTTAGCAGCATCCATTTTCCAGGGTACTGCAGACTTACTTATGGTCTTACAGGATATCTCTGTTTCTACCACTAGATTTTACAGGCAATTCCACCATGCTATAGCTAGATAGCCTGTGCTTTTTCCAATACAGTCTTCTAAAATTAAAAGGATTTTAAAGCAGTAAAACACGGTAACTTTAAAACATAAACCCCGAGAAAGACAATTAAAGAAAAAGCTTCCACTTTGCAGTAAGTGCAGAATTTTAGTGGCCCCCTGGGTTCACAAACTGTACTGCACTGCCTCTGGAAAGGCTTTTCTGCTGTCCCTGCAGCTTGGCTGTAGATCTGCCACTCTGCTTCTCCTGAGAAATGCGGTCTCTGCTTACTTTGCAGTTCTATCACTGGCTACTCCAGCCTGCACGTTCAGAATTCCCCCTTGAAGCATCAGCCATGTTTTGCTCCACATCCCCTCTGCCCTAGGGTTTGTATGGGACTCAGTACACACTGCTGGACAAGGCAGGGAGGCACGGCAGGACACACAGAAAACGTAGCATAGGCACCTTCCCACATACATATCTACCTACGACCAAAATGCATTCTATTTCTCTCCAGGATCTATCCTGCTTTGGGTTTTGGGGTTTTTTTCTGTAGATTTTTTGGGTTTTGGTTTTTGTTTGTTTGGTTTGTTGTTTTGTTTTTTTTTAACTTAAAGGTCATGATTAGTCACCAAGAACTGCGTTATCATTGCTTTAACAGAAATCCCAAGTAAATCTCATTAATCCTTCTCTTATTTCCTTAAACAGATACAAACTTGAAATCTGTCAGGAACAGCACAGAAACATGGCTTTAATGGCTACTAATTACATTAGAATACGTTAGCTTCACAATACAGACCACTGTCTTCCATTCTTTTTTCTTCACCCTCAGGAAGAGGTGACTGTGGACTTACTTGACATGTCATACGCAAAGCGATGCTGACAATATATCAACATGGGGTCTTCCCAAGCTGCAGCCAAAACTTTAACAAGCAGGCAATATACTTCTCAGGTAGCACTTCAAGTTCATGTTCACTTACCAAATTGCCTATGTAAAGCATGTGGTCAAACTCCTTCGTCATCTTATAATGCTCCAAGGCCATGAAAAGCGTGTTCAGCACAATGCAAAGGGTGATGGTGAGGTCGGTAAATGGGTCCATTACCACAAACTTGACAAATTTCTTGATTAAAAGCCAAAGCGGGCAACAATCCCAAATGAGAAACTTAACAGCAAAGTGGTTCCAGCAGGGAGGACATTTCTGCTGTGATTCCTCAAGCTCTAAGTCACAAGCAGTAAAGTAACAGTCAATTCACACTGAGTTATATGACAAGAGAACACTTAAAATGACTCACAACATAAAGGAAGGCCCCTGAATTACCCCAAACTTTTTTTTAGGATAAAAGTATTTCTGTCCTAATAGGCTGGCAAATTACACACTTTGGGACTTTTGTTAGTTGACCTGCACTTAGCAGACAGTGACTTATTCTGGAAGTAATAACCTTTTAAAGGTGTCAGAAGCAAAAAGAGAGAATCACACTAAATACATGAAGTCCAGCATTATATATAGGCTCAGATTTTTCACTCTGTTTTCCATTTTTCCAAGTTCAAATGGGTAAGAGTACTCTAGCTTCATTTAACTTAGATTAGAATATTTTTTTCATCCCCGTGTCACATTTTAGAAGTATCTTAAGTATACTTTTTAAAGCAGTTAAGAACTGAAAGAGCTTAAATCCAATATTTACAGCTGATTTAATCACTTGAGAGCTACAGTATCACTGGTTACCCATAAGGTTTCTGTTCTTGATGTGTAATCCAAACAGGCATTTAGTGTCTGATTTCTTCTAAAAGGCCCACATACAAAATCAGGAGAATTCATAAGTCAGTTTGAAAAATGCTACTAAGGCTCCAATGTGCTTTTTAGAGGTGCTTTTAAAATATTACCTAAAATACAACTTTCATATGTCCATTTTACTTGAGCACAAAAGAATTGAAATAGCTTCAGAAGTATAATTTGCATTAAACAGTGAAAAAGAAAAGCCAAAAAAGACAGTTAATGTCTGAATGATAATGATTAGTGAGATAGCTTAATGCTTTCCTTTTCTGATTCCTTTATAGGCATGGAATGCTGTATAACAGTCTTAGTCTATATAATTAGAACCTGCACTGATAACAGGAAAACTTCAGCCAGGGCTGTTATTTCAATCAGTTTATAAACAGCCTCCTCTCTCAAGTCAGGATGCATTTTCTGTGCATTTTTTCTTCATTGGACAACAGAACTGAGGTATTAGGTGTCTTCTAGCAAGCTTTCAAAATATCAGATTATGTCCCGCATGCACAGGTTTTGTACAAACATCTACTCCACTCTGAGATCTCTGGGAAACCAAATCGCTGCCGAGAAATGATTATGTCTTTTCTAGCCTCCAAACAGGGTTTAAAGGTGTCTAAAATGATGTGAGAACCCCACATGATGGGGGGTGAAAGATGTGAAAAATACCCCAATCAATTTTAATGTAAAATCTTAATTTTGTATTTTTTTTTTAAACCCACCTCTGAAAGTAATAAGGAATTTAGGTCAGTCACTTCCCAAAGGATCTAATTTTCCAGGTAAATCCATACTTCTCATAATCACTTCTAACCATCCCTGCTTACTCCACTATTATTAATTTCGGGACCTTCACAACTGGCATACATCAGATGAGTGACTCTTTTCCCTGAGGCTCCACACTTGAGGGAAGCCTCTGTAAGCCCAGGTCGCTGCTAAAAGAGGTAGTTTCATCTCTCAGCCTCAGCCATATGTTATTCCTCTGTCCTTTTGCCAGCTTTTGTGCTCCTGCTTCTTCTGTGTGAGCTGGTTCTACTTATTGATCCAGCTGAAAACCAACTGTTTGTACAGTCAAACCAAACTGCAGGAACACAGCAAGGGAAGGAGGTAGGTGCAACTGTCCTGTTTTGGCAGTGATGTGGCATCAGTGCAGTTTAAATCAATTAAGAAACCACATCCTTTCTCAGCACAGATGATCTTTGGAAAACACAACAGATTTAATAGTTTTTTGAAAACATCTGCAAAAGGAAAAGTAAAATCAGACTCCACTGCTTTTTTTCTGTTATTTTATACTGTTATAAAAAAGTGGCCAGAAGAACACAAAGTGTGTGTTGGGGGTATTTTTCCTCTTATTTTTAAATGAAAAAAAAACCACAAACAAACCCACAAACCAACATAACCCCCTAGGTCCTTCCTTGTCTGTAAGGCTTTGCAATGTCTGGGAAAACAAGCAAGTGATGACTACCCAAGAGCTGAGAGCAGAAACCAGGTAACTAAAGGGGAAGGAATTTCTGGTCTGGCAATTTCATATAGTTCAGCACAAAACATACAGCTATTACTACAGTTAAAGCCTGTGATGAATTTTATTCTGATTTCATATTCCTCTTGTTGTTAACAAGTATTCAATTTCAATGACCAATCAAAGACCGGGAGTTAGGAAACCTCTGATAAAGACTGTTTTCTTCTATATGAAGCTAAAAATGTTCAACCTCGGAGTTACCCCAGACTTGATGGTCTCTATTTCTGTGATAAAAAGTAATAGAAAGTACCATTAAATGAATAAGAAGTCATCCAGCTCAGGTCTTTTTAGGCATTCTTCACACATTAGAAAGAAGCAAATCAATCACAAAGTTAATTGCTTAAAACCCCAAAGAAAACAAATAAAACCTGTTCAGACTACACTAAATACTGGAATACATTTAAGTGATTACTTACCTATTAAGAATACAAGATTTTATTTATTTAAAGATATAAACATATATATGTTCTGGCCACAATACTGTTGAATATAACCATAGGGAAGGTAAGACGCTGAGGAAGAAGAAGGCTTTGTGGATTCACACCAGGTTGTCTCCAAAGAGCTAGGTCCAGTCCCTTTCTGTAAGGCATCTCCCAGATAAGACCCTCTGTCTTGCCTTGCCTTTCTATTCATGAGTAACACAGAGAATAAGGCTACAGAAAGACCTGAAATTTTCCTTGCTCCACGCTTTTCTTGGAAGACATTTTCCTATAGTTGCAACTTCCTATCTTGTTTCAATTTACAATGTAGAAGACACGAGGAACTGTAAAAAGCTCTTTCATGCTGCATGTAAAGAGCTTAGAAATGTGTTGTCTTGCTATAAGTTGTTGTCTTGCTACCAGTAAATTTGTGAAAGGGAAATGCAAAGTTCAGGTGTACGGAAAGACAGGGAAGGGAAGTCCTCCTGTACCTAATGAGAAGCCTAATGAGCAATATAAACATTTGCTGAGAAATATTTGCATGGACAAACTGCGTCCCTTGAGAATCCTTAAATTTCATGGTGGGATTCAAACACCCACCAAACTGTTGTGGCCCACTAGCTGCTCTGCAAGGAGACTATCCTCCCCCACAACTTAAATGTTCTGCACATAGCTGGTGACTGCAAATGCCAGCCTTTGAACCAGCTCCAGAGAGATGAGATACAAATGTATGTACAGTCATCCAAACAGTCTGGTGCTCCACTGCCCTGCATCTTGGTCAGCCCTGAGTAAATCAAATTCCATGGGGGCAAAAAATCTTCCCAGATCCAACACTGATTATCTGGCCAGCATTTTGTCAGGATTTTTACAAGTCCATGGGTAGACAGTGATTCTATTGCCTTCTTATACAGCATTGTCTCTGTTATAAGGTTTGCAGTAACTGCTTATACTGCCTTCTTGCAAAACAGCAAGAGTCTAATGTTAGGGTCTTTTGTGTCACTTTGTTCCTGCCAATCAACGTTGAGTCTGAGGCTTTGAGTCTGCGAACTAAAGACACATCTTACCTTCCAGGGCACTGGTGATGATGCTGACAGCACTTACTGCCCTCTGCCTCTGAAAGGGTTCGTCCGAGTGGTCCACCGATGGGCGGTGGGGCATTAAAAGCTGCTTCTTGCTTGCCTCGTCCGAGGGAGAGGTCTGTTTAAATGAACACATTGGATCAGCAGAATAAAACCAAAGCAGATATGGGGTAGCATTTTAAAAAATGCCTCAGCGCTATTTTTTTCCCATCTGAAAAGTCCAAAGCTCATTGATTTCCCAATTAAGCACATGCTGTTGGTGTGCTGCTTTTGAAAATGCTCTTTGAACAATTCTGGAAACTGCCCTGCCCTTTATCTTCATGTAAACAGGTGAAAGATGCAGGTGAAAATAAAGGGATACTTCTGATCCCGGAGAAACAGCAGAGCTGCTTTACCATGCTCTCTGCTTGTGAAAGAAACCCTGCTTAATTACATTAATTATTCAATTAATTCTGAAACGTGTTAACTGTTTAATTATACTGCTAGAAGAGGAAAAGAGGCGTGGGTAATAGCTCCATTACAGGCCTCTGATATCAGACCAAGCAAACTGACTCCTCAACACATGTTTTTTCTTGTTCTGAAACACTGCCAAATCTCAGGAACATATTGTCATTCTGGTGATCTTTGGTGTCACAGATTCTGAAGCTCTGTAATTAGTGGAGAATCTGAGCTTCCTTTTTTCTCAGGAAAAATAAAATATAACCCAAACCCTCTTGTTCTCATGTTTCAGAAGGAAAAGTTGTGGGCTTTTTTTTTTTTAAAAAAAAGAAAAAGAAAGAAAATACCAGAAAAACAGAACTCCCAAACTGTCTTTATTTAATGTTTCATTTTAAACTAGTTTTATGCTTTTTGAAGGCTTGGGTTTCTGAAGTCAGCCAGAAACACAATATAGCTGTAGACACACACTGTATTAAATATTTTATATTGTCAGCTCACAGGAGCAAGATGTTAAGACTTTTACTATTATGAGCTCCCACTTCATACATTGACAAATTCTGCTTGCTTTACTCCTCCAGCTCTCCCACGGGTAGAAGGAAAGAGGGTGGTTGAGGTGTAAGGATCTGGGAAAGCCAAGTTCAGCATTATTCTCTGTCACAGACCTCCTGGTCAAGACACTCGGTCTCCCAAGAGAAGTGTTTTAATAGCTTCTGTTATCCCCCTCCAAGCATACAGGCTGTGAGGTCCAAGACACTATGTAAGCAAGGGAGATGCACTGTAAATAGATGGGTCTTGATGGCTCTTGAAAGGAAATGTGAAAGGAGAATAAATCCCTACAAAGATGATAAACCCCTGGTTTATACAGATGTCAGAACAGCTGCTTTTGCTTCTCCATAGTCAAAATGAGCTACAGGAGTCAAATGAGCTACAGGAATCAGATTCAATCTTCTGGATCTTCTTATTGCTTGAGTCTGAAATGGCCCTAACCACTGCAAGCAGCACCCAGGATGCCAACCGAGACATGCCATGAGCCCCACAGCTCTGCTGTCTGTGCCTGGTACATGCACCAGAGGGACTCAGGATCCCTCTTCTTCACAATTTCTCTACTAAAAAGGCTCTTCAAGAAAGGCAATTCCATGAGAACAGCATAAAAAAAGTACTGAAGCTCTATGAGCTGTCTTTCTGGAGTGTGACCCCTTCAGAGCAGGGGACATCCCCTTGTCAGATGGTCACAAAGGACAAAGATGCTTGATGACTGGTTGACACTGAAAATAATAGCCAGGATACTGCTCCCAGGTCACTTCAAAGTACTGCTGTTAAAAATACCAATTACTGCAAGACCAGAGAAGAGTAAGGACTTTTAAAGCAAGCACTTAAAACCATTAGCTAAGCCAGGAAAGCAGTAATACTTCAAAATGTCTTTTTTTTTTTTCTAAAATGTTCTCTTTTGTTAAAACAATTGGCTAATTGGCTCATTGTCCATTCAGTTACCCACACAGTCATCTCAAAAGGAAAGGTGTAATCAGAACCTATTCAAAGAGATTCCTACATCTGCACAATATAACAAGAAAACACTCTATCCTTGGCTTGGGAGCTGGAGAAAACCCGAACGGTATTTCAGATGCATTAGTTCTCTTGATTCCCTTTGCCTCAAAAACATCCAATAAGAAACAAAGAAACAACAAATGTTTTATTAATGAAGAAAGCATCTACAAAACTGCATAATCATTAGCACCAGTTTGAAGTACATAACAAATACATGGGACTGAAAAGAAATAACTAGACAAGGAGATCAAAACCATGAGGGAGACAAATTTTTAAGTAATATAAACTAAAAATGTAAAAGGCAAAGAAAAAGGAAAACAGCCAGATAAACCCCCAAATCTCCCAGATCCCTCTGTCTGTAGAATGAACCGTAAGAAAATTTCAAATTCCTCTGGATTGTGTAACTCTTTTTAAACTGTACCGTCATCCCATCTGACCCAAAGCTTAGGACATACCAGTAAAATGTGTTTAGACAACCTCACCTCAAGAAGTACCACTTTTCTGACTGTCAGGAAAGATACTATATTCCTATTTATGCATGCAGAAATGTTTTTGCAGGAGTTACGCGTTGGTGGCTTTTATCTGAAAGCCACCTTTTACTTACAGGTGCAAAGATAATTCACCGCAGAGGTAAAAAGCCGAAGAAAAAACATTCAGAGATTCATTCTTCTTATTTTTTGATTCAGCTAAACCAGGCTAAATGAAAAGTTAAACAGGTTTGGCATATCTTTCGTAAAAAATGAAAAAAAAAAAAAGTAGCAGGGAACAATTCCTAGGGACTTTTTCCCTAGGTTTGATGTGATATTGCCAAGTTTTCCAAGTCACATAGCACAGGTTTGTCCCCAGAGCCAGGACACAGTGTCTGGCAATGCTGGGGTGGAAGAAATAGAATCATAGAATAGCTTGGGTTGGAAGAAACCTTCAAAGTTCATCTAGTTCAATCCCCTGCAATGAGCAGGGACATCTCCAACTACATCAGGTTGCTCAGAACCACATCCAGCCTGGCCTTGAATGTCTCCAGGGATGGGGCATTCACCACCTCTCTGGCAAGCCTACTCCATATTCCTATGCTCTTGCAGGAGGACACGGTCCCTTCCCTAGTAGAGCAGTAAATCTATCACATAGTCAGCCTGACATTTGTAAAAAAGTATTTTTCCAGGAAAGAACATTTCCATCCAGGTGAATTGCTTAAAATTATTGAAGTTGCTCAGGGAAGTTTATGAGCTTTTGTTCTTTGTAAAGAACAGATATGTGAGAGGATTTTTTTATTATTTATTTTAGAACAGAGATAGCTAATAATCACACAACGAACTGGCAGGGTTTGTACTCTGAGATAGAGAGCAGTTCCAGGAACTGGACAAACAAGGCAGCATAAAGGTTATCATCATTACAGAGAGAATATACACAAGCACATTTTTTCATAGTACTTATATTTCCACAGAAATTAAGTAAAAATAACAACAGCCCCTATAGTTATGTAAGGATTGTCCTTAGGATCCAGATGAGAAATCACAATGGAGTTCAGCAGAGGCACCTCCAGCAGGATGAGATTACTTGTGTTCCTCCCTGATTGACTGGAAATGTTTCTCCTTTGGATTAGCTAAATTCTATAGGGACAAATATACTATTCAGTAATTTACATAAAAATGAGGATGCATAACACTGCAAAATTATTTTCTTCTCAGTGCCTACAGCTCTGAGCTATATCAAAACTGTTATGTGAAGATGGGCCTTTACATAGCAGCATTTTAAAGACCACATTTGGGAACTGGGACAGGTTTAATTTTCCTTGTACAGTAAAACTCTTTTCAAGCATGAAAAGAGGTGGACAGGCCACACTGTGAACAATGGACCCAGTAAGGCACTAGCACAAATATTTAATGAGATTGAAAGTGACCATAATAGCGCACAACATTAAAAAGAAGCCATTTAATTTCGTGGATGCTTGATTATTTAAAGAGATGCACTGTAAACTGGAGCAGATTGCAATATTTGTGTCAAATCTAAATGATTTACACCCAGGATGTGCTAAAGCAAAGCTTGAAATGAACAGAAACTAGAGCCACGGTGACAGCTCTTTGTGCCAGCAGCAAAGGGTTAGCTCGCTTTCATCCACATAACTTAATGGTGGTGATTCTTGGATGACTTATTTTGTTGATATTTTTTCTGAACAAGGAAACTGCTAACACTTTCCCTTTTCACCAGTCCTGTGCCAAAGCAAGAGAGGAAAGAAAGAAATTTTACCTCCAGCACTATTATGGTGAACAAGAAAACCTCAAACTAATGTGGTCAGCAAGACAGGTTTTTGCTTAGTGACAAGAAAAGCCAAGGTCTTTTTTTTTGTTTGTTTATTTGTTTGTTTTGATTTTGTTTGGTTTTTAGTTTTGGTTTGGTTTGTGTTTGTTTGTTGTTTTTGGGTTTTTTTCAATAAAAAACACAATAAAAGTCTATCTAAAGACAAGCTTCTAAATCCTTACTTCTGCCCCTCAGTAAGCAGCCTGGACTTTCTTAAGGGCTCACTCCACACTGGTTTTCACTCCTGACAAGCTAGCAATACTCGGCCTTTGTTTCCTAAAACAAAAAAACATATGTGCAACCAATAGGAAATTCAGGAAGAGTTGTACGTGCAGAGGGAGAAACCAGATAGCTCCAACCTCGGCTTTGTTACCCATCCCAAAACCATGTAACGGGTGGCCCCGCTTTGCTCCTGGGCTGATGGGAAGCTCTGTTGAGCAGCTGTCCCAGGGAGAGCAAAGCAGTAGGGACCATCAGCTAACAGTCAGTTACCCCTCGTGAACAACAACCTCCTCAATCCTGCATCCTCTTCTCCGCCAATTCTAATCTCCAAAATAATGGGAAACTCAGGCTAAACTAAAAACCTTGCCATTTCCTTCCAGAGTTACAGAAAGGCCTCCAGCTGGGTTTAGGAGACAAGAGGGGATGCTGTCATGTGTATTTCTTCACTCTCAAGAAATTCTTGACAACCACAGGTGACATCTTAACTCACCTTCATCAGACCCCACGGATAAATTGAGTGCCAGATAACAGCTCATTAACTTAATCCAATTCTGTTCAAACAGATCAATACTTTGTGAAGAGATATGTTATTCTAACCTCTCAACTAAGAAATACTAAAACACAACAGAGCAATACACAGCTACAAATAAATACTACAGGCATGTGCAGAAACTTTAGTAACTGAAGTTACTTATATAATGTACAGACTTCCTCTAAAAAAGGCAAAATCCTAAACTCCCAGCCCAAAAATCAGCAGGATCATGAAAATGTATCATTTTTCAAATCCCTGAGTTTCAGGCCAAACTAAAAAAAAAAAAGAAATTAGGACTTTAAGCATAGTCACCATAGTCCTGCTTGTGTCTTATTTAATTACGCTGGGCTAAGTTTGATGAAATCAGCAATTGCACCACTTGAAGAAAGCTGGTAGGAGAACAGGACCACACCTGATTGAGTCCTCTGCGAATACATTGGAGATATACAGAAGAATAACTAGGACTTACCAGGGGTTTCTTGAGACAAGCTCCCTACACCCCTTGGGCCTGAATGCTTGCTACTCTTCACATCCAGCTGAAGACTGCCTGAGCCAGAGCCACCTTTGTGGAGGGTGCTTGTAGTTCACACTTTCAGATTGCACTACTTTGCTCTTCATATGACCTAGGTGGGTTTTCTAGCTTAAACACTGCAGTGTAACCCTCTGTGCTGCCAAGGGGAGCTTCCCAAAAACACTACCATCACTCCTTGTGGGTGCTCTTATGTGGAAACATTAATGGGTGTAGCAAAGTGTGCAGAAATGCATGAGCTCCCTGCAGAGGATAGGATGTCCCTCCTCTTGCTCAGGCTCTGGGCTGAAGCCCATGATGACTTGGCAGGACCACTTTGATGCAGAAGACCGCATGGATGAATGTCATTCTGCATGGAATATGCTGTCCATGGCCAGCAAGCCTGCTGACCAGTCCAACTACCCCAGATGACAAGACTTATGGGTCAAAACACTATCCATTAAGATTATATGAAACCTCTCCTGTTTTACTAGCTGTATTTAGGGATTAGGGGGAAGAGATGGCAAGTGCAAGCACACTCATAGAAACACACATCCACCTGTACCGAGCAGCCAGAGCTATCTGAAGAGTATTTGAAACTGGCTTTTTTAGCTCATATACTCTTCTGCAGCCAAGTGTCAGGAGACCACTCATCTGAGCCACCAGCCTGAACAGTGGGATAACGCGCTACAGCCACCTCTCTCATAGGAGAGGGCACAAGCTGCACAGGTGCCTTCATGTCAGCTCAATCGCTACCTGCAGCCTTTCCCTTGGCTGGGACAGGGAGTAGCAGTTACAGTGACCACAAAGGCACGAATGTTGTCATCATGGTCCCAGCTACTCTGCCTGTGGTAAAATCTTCAGGCTGAATGTTACTAAAATTGATCAGGCTAAAATTCGCAAAACTGGCTAGTGACTTCTTGTGCTTTCCCTGAGAAACCTTAGGAGATCCTGTCTGAAATCACCTGCTGAAACTATGGTCTGCTTAAGGTCTGCGGGCTGGAATCTCAAAACCAGAGATGGTCAGGTCTCATTTGATGTTTACCTTTTAAATCAAAAGTACTCCTCCAAGCTTTCCCCAAATCAGAATTCAGTGGTCTCCCTGCTCAGTAGCAATCAGACAGATCTGTGTTACGCTCATCTGATACTGCTGAGCATCACAGAGAGACCTGAAGAAATGCATCTTCAAAACCTGATGCCGTAAAATGTGTTTTGCCAGCTCCATCAACTCAGACATTGTGTTTACATGAGTGAAGCCACACTTACAACTCAGGAAGCTGCAAGCCAGAGCTTAAAGGCACTTTTTTCTTACAGAGATGTCTTTTCATGTCCTGGTCCTTCATTTTTTGTTCAGGGAAGATAGATACAATAGACAGCACAAGTGGGTCCTTTTTCCCTATGGGCTTACACTTGTACAAAATAAGTAACAGTGGCAGGGCCAGTGAGGTTAATAAGGTAGCTTCAACCTCACCCTGCAACATCTTTCTTTTGCCTCCCATAAATGTCTCAAGAGACTCTTAAAAGAAACCGGAGCTACTAACAAAGAACAGACTTAACTTCAAATTTCAACAAGAAAAAGGCAAAAATAATAAAACACAAAGCCCAGAAGCATGTTGATTTGTCTCTGAGCATACTTAGGTGTTAGATTTTCTATTTCCTTCTCCTTGCGCTCCACAGCTGAGGCTGCACGCTTGTGCCTGGCGCTTATGATTCCTGTAGCAAATACATCTGTACAGCAGTGGGCTTCTTGCCAATTAGCTTTTAACTCCAGCTCACATTTTCTGGATAGATTAGATACCAAACCTGTTTTGCAGAAGACACATCATCCTTCACATTGCATCACTGAATGAGCATCTGTTACTATAGCGCCTGGATGTTATTTCCTAGATGACCAGGGAACTGCCAAGTGAGCTCACCCACCAGGGCCATTCAATTTTCAGAATCGATTTTTTTGAAAGGCAGGAATCTGGCAAACAAAAAGAAATGCCAGCAGAGCTCAAAGCCTCCCTGTCACCTCAGGACCCAATCCTGTAAAACACCAATATTTCCTGTGACAGGTTGAGTGCTCTCACATTTTGTTAAGCTTTTTCTGAAAGCTGGAAGAGCCTCTGCAGCCTGCAGAGCTGTTTTCCTTACAGAGAAAGGGAGGACATCCACTGCTCATCTGCTCAGGCCTTTCTACTTTGGTTCAGAATTTCTTTTTCTTACATAAACTTTCTTCCACAGTTTCTTTAATACACATCTTTCTTTTTTTTGCACAAAGCTAGGTCCAGTAAAACCCCACTATCTACAATCAGTGTTTCTGTTACTTAGCTGTCTAGAGACTGCTCTTAGGACTTGTCTGCAGAGCGTAAAAATGGGAGTACCAAAGTCCTAAATGAACAAAGGTGCGAACATCTGAAAAAGCAGCAACAGCCTCAAAACTGTCAACAAAACAGATAATTCTCACACCAACTAGCTTCCCACACGCAGCACGGGCCCTCCTCTCATGTACAGTGTGACAGTCTATTTGCAGGACTACAGGGAATGCCCTAGTAGGTGAGGAAAAAAATTCAATCCAAAGCTTGAAAGGGAAGAAGCTGCCTGGCTCTAAAGGAAAAAAACTGCTTCTCAGTTTACTGATAATCTGACACTACGTCTGGGATCCATCTCACTCGCCTTTCTCTTCAGGAAATAACTAGCCTAATACATGTTAGAATCACATTTGCTCTTTTCCACACCAATGTAACCCAGTTTTGGCACCTTGTTACTCTGAGTGAGCTTCATCTCACCTGACTTAAGACATGTGCAATATAGAGTTACTCATCTTGGGCTCCCCTTGTAGTTAAAGTGAACAGAAAGAGGCACCTCCAGGGTCAGAGATTATTCTGACTCATTTTTGATCTATAAAATGAAATAAATCCTACCCACACTGACCATAGTGACTAGACCTCCGTTGCTTTAAAGACTACTAAGAGTAATGAGTTCCAGTGTAGATTATCTATGTTAAAAGAGATAAATTCCCACTATATCAAACTGACAACTTGTCCAAATTTCCTTGCCTGTGTAGCAGCTATTTCCAAAATACCATCTCCTGGTTTTCCAAGTGAATTCATGCTTGGGTCCTAAAGGTATCAGTTTTAATGGTTTTATTTATAGCCTTATTAAATATTTTGCAGCAGTGGTGCTTTGCAACAAAGATCTTGGCAATCTGCAAAAGGCTTAAAGTCTGTTGATTATCTACTCATCTCTCCTGGGTGTTACTTGAACTGGATGCTAAACCCTTCTGGGAAAAACTAAGAACAGTCCTCTACAAGTAGCGATACAGAAGACTAAAAGTTAGATGCAAACATATAGCAACCAATGGGAGAAAATGCAGTCACAAGATAGTAAGATTCACACCGAACCATTTTCAAAACATCATTTTCTAGCCACTGGACAATGTCACATACTCAAACACTCAAAGAAACCAACCTAAAAATGTCCCTACAAGAAAAGAAAATTCATATCAAAGCCAGTATTTAGGTATTTGCCTACAGCCAGCTCTGAAGAGTCTCACCAGAAGTCATGAATCATTCTTACGTGGCACTAGACACGCGCTACTTGTGTTAGTGAGCCTGTTGCCTTCCCACCCAGCCGAGGATGATGGGTCTGGGTTTCTCACTGCAGACTGCATGTCATGTAAATAAATTACAGCAAACTCCAACAACATTTAGAAGGAAATAAGAGTGTGAATCACATACAAAAGTTATAAAGTACTCACCAGGTCGCCTGTCCCAGGTTTTTCCATAATAACTGGGGGGAGCAGTAACCCTGCAGGAGAAGTAGGGTCTGGGTTGAGTGCCCCGATGCCTCCTCCTATCAGGGAAACCACACCATTGCAATCCACTGAGCTGTTCCTTTTGCCCGTCTGGGTGTAGTTGGGAGTAGCAGGGTGAGAACTATGGCTCATTTGACTCTGCACGCTTGGACGCCTCCCAGATCTTGGAATTAAGAGAGAGCCCCGGTGGCTTTCATTTTCCCCAGCAGTGCTGATCTCATCATCGGCAAAATCTGTTTCGGAGCCAGTGTCTCTGCCACGGAGTCGGAAACTGAATATGCTTCCGTGGCTGGTTCTGCGCTTCACCAAGTTTGCATTGGGACCATAACTAATGCCAAGGAGAGTCTAGAAACCCCCAGAAAGGAAAAAGGGGAAAGAGAAACAACATTTTGCAACATGTTTTCAGGAGCGAGGAAGGTCTGGGGAGAGCAGCAAGTTCCATTTTAAATCAAGTGCTTCAGAGAAAGACTTAATTATACTTACTAAACCTTCGCAAAGTTAAGAGGTTGAATTCCCAGCCACTAGGTATTTGTCTAATAATCAACAGTTAAAGATGTACTGAAATAGGAAGGGTCAAGGTGGCATTCACCTCGTAGCATGATAACTTCCTTAGCTTCTACTCCCCTCCCGTCTGATAGGTGCCAAAGGACCTGGGAAGGCAGCACAAGGAGTGGAAGACAGGAGCACGGAAGGGGATCCAGCTCCAGTTTACTGCATTATCACACATCTTCATAACAGCTAGGGAAGGAACGTTGCAGTAGGAGAAGAAGAGATAAAGAAATAGGGCAGGAAATGAACTGCAGGGAAAATGAGAAGAAGAGGGAAGAAGAAGCAGCAGAATACGACGGAAGAAGGTGATAAAGGAAAAGAAAATAAAACAAGAGCAAGAAGAGGGATATGGTTTATTAGTTTCTAAAATGATTATCCAAATGCACATAGCTGCTTTAAGGGATAGGTAATCTCAGCAAACAGCAGTCTCCCTCACACTCAAATATCAGCCTTGACGATCCACTCTGACATCAGCTAGTGAGAGTGCACCTCTGACAGAGCATCAGCAAGACATAGCCAAGGACTGAACACACCTAAACCCTGGCAGAGTAAAAAGGATGTTCAGAAAAAGCATAAGGAGTTCAAGTCTATACCCTTCCCTTGTATCTGAAGAGGAAATTATTGGAGTAAGAGCATTTAGGCAGAACGTACTTTTGATTTTATGGCCTGTGCAGAATTTTCAGCTTCTTCAGAACTTTCTCATGAGCAAAGTATACATGAAGAGAGGTTTGATCTCCACAGCATCCACAAGCCAGATAAACCACATGAAGCCTGATTTCATTTTGCACTGTACCTTACACCACTGAGTTATATAATGATGCTATTTTGTGATACTGGTACAAGGAAGAGTACAAAAACCAGGCCCCTTCTAACTAAAATCAACCCATTTGGATTGCTACCAAATTTTAACTGGTCAAAAATCCATGCCTGGGTTTCCATGGCACAGTCATTGAGACTGATTTCTGATGGCAACACACTTCCAGCTGCTCAGATAGCATCTGAATGATGACTCAGCCATACTCCCTCCAACCACGCCAGACGCAGCCTTGCAGAGAAGATTTACTATAAGCTTTGAAATGTGTCTCCCATATTTCTCATGCATATGACATACAGGGGCAAAAAGTGAAAACAAGAAGTCTTAGAAACAAACTGGCAATGCACAGCTCCAATCCACGGTCATTCTGGTACGTGGTGTCTTGAAACCCATCCAGAATGAAACTAAAGAGCAATTCTAGCTTTAACAAAGGTGTAATTTGTAATGCCACCCACTCGACCAATGAGACAACAACAAAAACTATTAGATTAAAAATGCATGTCATTTACAGAAATCCAGCTCTGTGTAAATTCTGAGAGCTGGGGAGTCGTTAATTGGTCACATTTACTTACATCACTTACATGTTTTCTGTGAGTTTTTTATGGTTGCCAAATATCCCTAAATTCACTGACAACAAAATATAAAAAGACTTAGCCCATTACATGGCTATTCAAAATAAACAAAATAAACTGATTTAAACTCTGCCCTCAGTTAAGCAAAGACAAATTATCTGAAGTTATTTGTGATATATATGGCATGTGCAAATTCATATTCATGCATGTCAGCTACATTTATATAAAACGCTGTTTAACAACAGTCTCACTCTATTTTTTTCCCTGCAATAAAAAGTAGAAAAAAGTGCCACAAAGTTTTGACTTGAAGGCAACTAGCAAAGGAATATGAAAATGTTAATAACATTTTTGTATAGCATTTTAAAAGCCCTTGGAGAAAAGCTTTCTCCTTTTCTCCTCCTCTTTTCTCTTTTTAAGCTTTACAGGTTTCTTTTAAGACTTTTTTATCTTTAATAGGGATAGGATAGATATAATCAGATGAATGGAATTAAAATAAGAAAATAAATCAGACTGTGGGTAATCTTGAAGCAAAAAAAAAGCAAAAAAAAACCTAAACAAAATAGATTTGTAAGAATGTTTAATACCCATTTTTAATTCGCTTTGAAAATAAAGTGGTAATGTTTCCTTCCACTGCTCTAACACTGTCTGCAAGTCAGTTTTGATACTAAATATCTGACTCTTCTCTACAGCTGAAAGTTTCAGCTTTAATTGCCTATTCAGAACCTGGCCTGTTCAGCAAAGTGCAGTGTGGAATAAGTGACGTTTCAGACCATGGCTTACCATTCTCCTCTGACCATCATCATAGTCACACTTAGGATTCCTTTGGTCTTCGCCATACTCTTCTGGCCCCAAAGATTTCTTTTTCTTTCGCTTATTTCTTCTTTCCTTGGCATTTTTGGATGCTAAAGGTGACATTTCCAATGAACTAAGCGACATTGAATCAACTCCTTTAGCAGCTAGTGCCTAAAACAGAAAATAGTGGAAGACGCAATATTTATCATTTAAGGATCTCAATTAGAACTAATACTCTGCTCAGCAATTATTTTACATTTTAAGTTTTAAGGTTGTACAGGACATAAATTAAAAATTTCAAGTGGTTATTAACCATAAAACTATCTCACGTGGCTGGAATTTGTCTTAAGCTGCTTCTAACCTCTATGATTAGCCATAGGAAAATAAACAATAAGGTTTCTAGTAGACACACACACATGCAGGCCTGCCACCAAGATCCTACAATGGAGCATTATGAATGGCTGCATAAAAAAATGTGATTTATGTGGAGCCCACACACAAGATCCCTCAACATTTCACAAGAGGAATAGTCGGTGTGCACGCATGTCTCTGGAGTAACACTCCTAGCACCAGTCAAAAAAAGTCTCAAGCTAGGAAATCTCAGATTAAGGTCCCCCTGGACTTCAACCCCTTGAACCAGGAGGGCTGGACAGCAGGGCAGCCAAGCTGATTGCTCTCCTATCACAGAGGGATGCTAGGAACAGCAAGCAATTCAGCTGGGACAATTTTATAAACGCTTATCCCAGGCAGCAGTGCAGGCAGCTATGATCAGAGATATAAAGAGAAAACCGTGTTCTTAACTAGTGATAAGGCAGACTTTGCTTCACAGTGTGCTTTGCTGCTCTGCTGGCTACCTGGTGGGATTGCTGCAGGAGCTGACTGGTAACAGACCAACTGCTAGAAACCCAGCAGAAGCCAAATACAAAAGCCTGAGCACACAAAGCCATAGCCTTGGAAGCAAATCAGGAGCCAGGAGTAAGAGTCGATAAGTGCACGGAAGAAGCTGCAGCCCATGACTGTGCACTGTGTCCCCATCCCTGGTGCAGGCAGGAGGACGAGGGGGCTCTGACAACAAAGCACAAGGTCAGGTTTGGAGATACTGGCATCTCAGCAGTAGCCACATCAGTGTTCTGGAGACATGACCATTTGCATACCCCTCTGGCGAAATACATAAAGCAAGAGAATTATGGTGGGGGTAGGGGAAGGCCTCTCCATGTTTCCAAGAACAGGAAAAATGGATGAATCCCCGGTGCTGTTGTCTGTAAGCCACTAGAATCAAACAGACAATCAGCTCTCCGCAGCAAAATACTCCCTTCCTCCCACAGGCATCAGTCCAAGGAAAGTGAAGGCACTTAACAGTCGTGTAAAGAATCAATCATGTATTTCAAAATGTAGCGGTAGCTCTATCAAGCTGAGAACACAAGAAAACTTAATTCCTGTGGGAAATATCTTTCATGAGTAAACTGCTTAGAGCAGAGAGGAGGAGGACTCAGATACTGGTCTAGGCTGTTCGGTTTGGGGATGGGTTTTTTTCCCGAGTCAACTGATTTAATTGCTATGCTGAAGTGCTTTCTCTTCACAAAGATTCAGCCAAGTCTTCTGTTGTAAAGTTCAGGTTTAGGAAAGTCTTAGACCAATTGTGTAAATTGACTGATAGTCCCCAAGCAGGCCTATCAATTATATTTGCGCTCTCTTTATACTGCACAGAGATGTTCTAACAAGTCTCGGCTTTCCTTTCTGATTGCGTTTTATTGACCTAGAAAATATTGTAGGTTGTGCTACTAAGCATGCTGTATGCTTATTGCAAAACAAGCCGGTTTACAGTTTCTTAGCATTTTCTTGCCTACTCCTTGGGTTGAATTGCTTCTGCCCTGTGTACCTTTTTCAGCTACAGGACTAAATTGCCTCTCAGAGCATGAAGGCTATCCCCACATCCTGCCCATCTACCCTTTCTGGTCTGGTTCCTGTGGCTGGACCATGTCTTGCCCCTCAGGCACTGGAGCTATAACCCACTGTGGTAACTCCCAGGGGCAAGAAACGCATGTGGGATCAGACATGTTTGGTCAGGATGGGTGATGGCTGAAGGATGGGAGAAAAACTTAGCTCACACGAGCCCTGGAATGAGGATTATGCAGGGGATAGGACTTGAGGCAATAACTTGGCAGTACAGTGGGAAAGTCAAAACCAAGATCTTAATAAAGGCTTGAAGAGCAAGATTAAAACTGAGTAGTTCTGACCAGGGCAAGACACCTGAGAAGGACGTCTGAAAGCTACATGGTGCAGCCACCCAATTCATTGTTTTGAGCGTCTTCTTCCAGATGCCTAATCTGAGATGTTGGGGGTTGATTCACAGAATTACTGGGCTTTACTAGTGAACATGATGGACCCCAATTGCTCTACTCCAAAGTTTCCTTTCCATAAGATTAGGATAATTCTCCAGGAGTATTACAAATACAGAAGAGTATTTTTGAAGCACATAGAGTCTGAGCAGTGACAAGAGGCACTGAAAAACGTCTGAGGATGTTAGTCATTTTTTCTTTGAAGCAGACTTTGAATGCCTGGATCAGGAAGTCTGCTCAAGCTGGCCTAATGCTACAGAACAAATTATGAGAAAATGAAGAGCTGCCTTTGAGTCATGCACTGTCCACCCTTTGTACTGAACAGGGCATGGGAAAAATGAGACACGGTTGGCTGAAGTAAAGACTAAGTTATAAAGCATATAGACAAATGGAAATAATTTAGGTTTTCACGAGCAAATTTAATTTTGACACATTCTGACTTTCAGTGCTTAATGTTCCTTTTTCTGTGTACATGCAGGCTTAACTGAAATCAAAGCCTTCAAAAGGAAATTCTTAAACAGCCTTAATTATAGCTGGGACTGTTATTAGGAAGAGCACAGCTGGAGTCAAAACACACAACAATATGTATAAAATAGGTACAAGTTGGAGCTCAGTTTGCTCCCTTAGGTTATGGCAGAAAGTTACTCTGTTCAAAGTGCCTGTACACAGACTAAATTGCATTTACCTATTACTTAAACCATCAAAGAGGATCTTTAAAGGGACTTAAAGGATGTATAAGCCTCCACTAGCACTTTGTCAAGGGTGAATTGCATTTTCTGTTTTCTATCCAAGGAATTAAATGGGCTTTGGATTAGGCCCTGAAGCCATATGTACCCAAAAGAAAATAATGTGTATTAGTTTATATTGTGTATTAAGGGTTTATTTATCTGAACTACAGTGTTACGTGTTATTTCAGACTAATTTTCTTATTGTTTTCCTGTTCACAGAACCCAAAATGTTCTTTTCAGCTGTTTAATAAAGGCTTTCTACCCCACACAAACCACATGCAAATTAACTAGTGTTATTAAGGCTATATGGGTACATCCACCATTTGGCCTCCCTGTTTTGTTTAAACTTACAACACAACATTAAATCCGTATCCTGTGCATAATTTGCAAAGCTTAACCTCAAGATCTGCCTGTTTACTTGCTCAGGAATGAGGTTGTATGTGCTTCAAACAGGTTTTCCTACATCTTTATCTTCATTATTGGGCAGTTGGATATTCATGGCAGTTTGAATGAGACAGTGAGGAAACGAACATGAGCTGAAGTGGTGGCTGAAGAAGGTTCAGCTGGGGCTGTGGCTGAGCTACTAAAATAGCTGGTTTGCGCTCAAACACAGACGTAGTTATACAATCATTAAAATGTCTTGCATGCCAACCAACATAAATTCCTCTGCTGGCATATGCGGTACACTTAAACCAGTACAACTCTGGATATGTAAACCCTAAATGGCCCCACTGCTAGCAGGAAGGGCCTTTCCTTTATGAAGGATTGTAATAACTCTGTCCAGGACAATAAACATTAAGCTTCTTTGAAACAAACTCTTACTTTGGTTATCACGCAAATGTAAAATAGCGAGAATGTGAATCTCAAGGTACCATCTGTTCAAGTTACCCAAGGCTAATCGTGTCACACAGTTTACTGACCTCCTGCTCTTTCTTTAACATTTCCATGGCTTCCCGAAACTTTCTTTCCTTCTCCTCTGTTTCAGCAATAGTGGCTTGGTTCTGCTCTTCATATGCCATGGCCACAACAGCCAAAATTAGGTTGACCAGATAAAATGAGCCCAGAAAGATGACCAGCATAAAAAAAAGCATGTAGATCTTCCCAGCAGATCTGAGAGTCTGTAAGCACAGAAGCAAAATCACTAATACTTGTTTAAAATGTGGTGTTTGGGGGTTTTTTTTCTGTTTTTTGTTTTGGTTTTTGGTGGTTTTTTAAGGAAAAAAAGATTTTATAATTTTATTATTTTTTTAAACTTAGATTTAAAATATAATATAATTCAGCCACTGTTAATAGCCTGAACAGAATCCCTTTGATGACAAATGACAACCACACACAAGGAAATAATCTCACCAATACATTTTTATATCTTCATCAAAAAATAGTGCCTTACAGTAAAATTAATTTCTAAAAGAAGAATTATTTCCTCCTTTACCAAATATCTCTACTGGTTTTCTTTCACAACAGACAATATTGCAATCAGTTGCAGTGAAAGCTTCCCACACACAACTCAATCTACTTTGTCCAGTGCATAGAAACTTTCTAAGTAGAATTCAAGCTGTATCCCTTTAGATGTCCACCGTCTAGGTCCTTTACAGTCAGTGGGGAGAAAAAAAAATACTTCTAGGATGCAACTCATCTGAACCTCATCTATTATTTAGGCATCTGCCTCAGCCTAAGAAGAACCCAACCTTGAGTGCTGTTGCCTGTATTGCCTGGTTCTTCACCATATTTATAGGCATAACTGGAGTCTAGGGTAATAAGCTGAGCTTGTATTACAGATATGTCCCATAGTCAATGACTTGATGCTAGTGACAGAAACCACTGTGTGATCTTATAAGGTCAAATAATAAAAGGGAGTGATCACATTTATTTGCTATAACGGTTTCAGTCTTCCAGAGTTGTACATGCAGCTCTGTGCCAAGTAAATGAATATAGTTGTTCAAAGAATCTTCAATTTCATTGTTTTATATTTTTCTGAAATTGTATAACTGGCGGCACATGAAGCTGAAATCCCCAATACCTTCAAAGATATCTACCTCAGTGCCTTCAGAGTATTATCTGTCAGCACTAACTCTCTTGATTTCCTTAAGAGCGCGTTTCCGTTTTGGCAGTTTTGAGATTCAGAAATAAATCTTCAGTGGCTTCATGGACAGACTATGTCATTCAGTAGGAAACTACCATATGTAGTTCTTCAGAGTTCACATGCATTTCAGGAAATGCATGCTAAAATGAGCATTTACTAGCAGACCACCTTGCACACATGACTCTTAAGTTGACTCTCACTCCATTTGTGCCTCTGGCTGTTTGGTGTCCATGCTGAAAATCTTGCAGCAGGGAGAACTGACATGTACCAGGTGGTCTTGCCATTTGCTGGATGTGTTCATTACCATACCTTGCAAAAAAAGATATGCCAAGTACACAGGTGCTTCTCTAGTCCTTTTTTGAGCTGGACTCAAAAGATTAGTACAACAGCCACCAAAAAAATCATTATGTGGTGATGTGGTGATCTTTCTTAAGCAGTAAACTTCATTTAGATTCAGGTGAATTACCCGTTAAAAGGGTTTTTTGGTACCAATTTTCCCCCTTTCCCCAAACACCCAGCCTAATATTGCCTTGTATCATCACCCCTAAGAAATTAATTGTAACAATTGGTGGTCCTTCTCCAGAACACACAGAGAACAGTTTACCTGTAATAAACAACAATTCTTTCCTGTCTTTAACTATTGGATATACAACTGTAACAAGATGATGTGTTTATTTTATATTTTTAACAGTAAAAAAACATTCTCATACCTGTTGATAAAGACGCTCCCAATAATCTTGAGTCATAAGACGGAACAAAGAGAGAAAGGCCCAGCCAAAAGTATCAAAGCTTGTGTAACCATGGTCAGGATTTTCCCCAGCCTTCAGACATATATATCCCTCAGGACATGTGCTGCAAAACATGAAAGACAATATGTTAAACACATCACAGACAGCTTCAGCATGGAGAAACTGACTTTCAGGAGAGCATAGTGAATGCTCTTTGTCAAAAGCACAGATCCTCAAATTTATTGATCCTCAATAAATTCCTTCACTGGATAAAACCATGGAAAGG
>JANEMJ010015419.1:8607-54959 GCA_024361745.1 Cacatua alba
CCTTGTCCTATCACTACAGTCCCTAATGAAGAGTCCCTCCCCAGCATCCCTATAGACCCCCTTCAGATACTGGAAGGTTGCTATGAGGTCTCCACACAGTCTTCTCTTCTTCAGGCTGAAGAGTCCCAATTTTCTCAGCCTGTCTTCATACGGGAGGTGCTCCAGCCCCCTGATCATCCTTGTGGACCTCCTCTGGACTTGTTCCAACAGTTCCACGTCCTTCTTATGTTGAGGACACCAGAACTGTACACAATACTCCAAGTGAGGTCTCATGAGAGACCTATTAACTGTTTTGCCTGATATTCCTTTTTGTTCACAATAATTACTGTGATCTTAACTAAGGGCATGAAAACTACTTACAAATAGCTAAGCTTTCAAAAAAATCAAGATATCCTAAGACAAAGAAATACAGACAGTTCCATCAACACAGTCTATAGCTTTTTCAACCTTCTAGAAGTTTAACATAAATATAAGTTGTAGCTTGTAGCATTTTATAGGATTTATATTTGTATTTGTTAAATAAATTAACAATGTGGGAGTTCCTTGAAGGAACATCTTACAGTTACTACTCATGTTTCTTGTTCATCTTGCACCTGACTTTCATTAACTTTTTTGATGTAGGCTTTTACTTCTTCTCTAAATGTCATCAACTGTACAATATGTTTTATAAGCAAGTATTGTTGCGTCACCTTGTCTGTGATTAAGCAAGAATCCTATTTTATATTTTTGTTCCTTTATGCTTGATAGAACAGAAATAGTCTGCTGTGGTGAACAAGCTTATTGGAATTTGATTATCTTTCAGAAGTGGTTTAGTATGTCAGCTTTATAGAAGTTAGGTCAGCCATCATTAGCCTTTTAGTATCACAGCACTATCACAAAGATAGATTTTTTCTTTTTTTTTGTTTACTTGCATATTTGAATCTCAGTATAGTACTTTGCTTTTTGAAGGTCTGTATTTATCTTTGTAATATTCTTATCAGGATGGAAACTCTTCCTGTTATTTTGGATAGGGAACCAAGACACTGAGAATATAAGAATGGATTGGTCTGACCAAATGTAGAGATCTGTAAGACAGAGCTAGTTTATCCTTGTTGTTATCCAAGGAAGAAAAATAGGTGCTTCTAGGGAGTGATTCATTTGACTTGTTTTAGATGTCTGCTTTAGGGTGGAACAAATCCTCAGAAAGTGTTCCCACCCATTCTTCATTAGTTGTAAGCGATGCGGAGTTCTACATTACTGATGTCTGCATTTGGCCAGATCAGAAATAGTATCTGTGGGTTATAAAGAGAGATGAGAAAGACTCCAAGTCACTTAATATAAATGTCCTCAGTAGTAACTTGTTATAAATGTCTGTAATATACTAGTGTTTAAAGGCAGGTGAGATGACTCCTACCTGAGATGAGAAGGAAACTGCTGCAGAGATGTGACCCAAGTGTTGATGTCTTAAATTTGCACCTCTCCTTTGAAATCACTTTTGTTCTTGTACAAAATTAATTCTGGTGTTATGCTGATGATCTTCAAATTTTGTTCTCTGGATAGGAGGATAACCTTAACAAAGAGTTAAGGTGTTCTATGCAGCTCCTCAGAAACTGCCTCTTTCAAAAGGAAGAATGTAAAGTAAGTATTCTTACTCTGAAATAATGTGAGCACATTCAGTTAGTGAATGAATATCGTGGTTTTGGTTTTTTTTTTCTACTTTGAAGTGATTTTCAAGCTGGCTAAATTAATGCTTGATATTAATTGGCAAGAAATACTTTAAATTCCTGCCTCCTAAGAATATTTCATACATGGACAGGAACTCAATGTTCTTATTGAAACATCATCTCCCAAAGTTTTAGATGGCTATTGTCCTTTATACGCACTTCTGTTTGCTGAAATTAATAATTACAATTTTCAAAGCATATAACATAAAAAATGGATGTGGGGAAAGGTGTGGGGCCATAAGTTAAGTCGCATAAGAGAGACACTTCGCATCTTGGAAAGTTACGTTTCCTTTTCTTCTTTACTCTCTCTTTTCCTTTCCCTTTCTGAAAGACAGAAAACCCAAACAAGCAAAAGAAAAATAAACCATACCCCCAAAAAAAACACACAAAAAAATCCCCCCAAAATCTCAAACCCTAAATAATAATTTGCTATTTATTTTTCTTTGAGTTAAATTACACTAATCTTGCAAGGTACAATTTTAATTTCATCTTGGGGTTTTTTTCATCATTTTCCTTGCTCAAAATCTTGTTTTGAATTTCTTCTTTTCATTTCACATTCTTTGTTATTTTTTTCTTTTCTTTGTGCTTTTCAATTTCTTTTCTACTTCAGTTCTTCTGCTTACCTGTTTTTAACATGGGGAAAATTCAACATTACTTTCATTCTTTCCTGTATTCTTCCTTTCTGATCACTACTCTTTCTTGTTGCTGATACCTTTCACACATTTATTCCCTTTTTCTCTTTCACAGTTAAATTTGTCTTGCCACTTGTGCTACTTTTAGCAAATGCATTGGTGGAAACATAAGATTTCCAGACCTTCCAGAAGTATCCCTATTGTGGGCATGTGTTAGCGCCAGTTTTGTATATAGAACACCGTGTAAACTATGGACCTGAATAAGCCATCTCATTGTCCTTAAGGTCCTCATAATTTTGTTGTGTCATAATGTCAGATAAGAGATACTGTGGAATATTTTTTGTTTGTTTGTTTTGGTCAGGGGTCTGCAGAGACAGTTTCTTAGAGAAGAGAAGGAGGTTGCGGTTGATAACTAAAGTCTTCTATCATTTGCTCTGTAGAACTGCAGTCTTCTATTTCCATGCCTTTTGAGTTCTAATAATTAGGTTAGTTGGAATAGAACAAAACTTTAGAATAGGGAGCTCTTGAACAACCACAGTTGGAATGAATAAAGTTTTCCTTTTGTTTTGCGTGTCTCAGTAATTAAAATGTGTGCTGGTTTTGACTGGGATAGAATCAATTTCATTAGCGTTGAAATTAGGGTGTCAGTTCTCTCCCTACAGTCTTTTACAGCAAACTAATGGGACACAATAAGATAAAAATATGCTTTTCTTATTCTGTTTGTGCTTCATTTTCAAAGTGTTTAATAGTATAGCAGTTTAAATTCTTCCTCATGTTCTTGTAGATGGCAGCACTCAAAGCTCATCTTGTTCCTGTTCTGCATTCACTATGGCCGTGGTTTTTAATGGACGACTCCTCAATGCAAATAGCTCTGCATTTGCTTTGTGTCTTCACTGCAAACTATCCTGCAGGTAGGAGAGTCACTTGATGATGTAATACATCAAAATATTTAATCAGAACAATTAAGATAGAAAAACATAATGAAAGGAAAGAAATGTTTATTAATACCATAACAGGGAAGTATAAAAACCCTGGTCCATCAAAGTCTATCAAGAATTTTTATTTTAATACATTCAAGACTTTTATTCACATCCTGTTTCAGTCTGTTGGATTTAGCAAGAGTACAATTGTATTAAAGGATTAAATAGCATTAAATTCAAACCACTGTGTTTGAATTTACAGTGATAATCCTGCCAAACTGAATAGTATTCTATAAAAATACTACTCTAGGAATTCTCTCTCAGAGAACAATGTATCAGTACTTCATATAGTTTGTACTTCAGCCCTTACTGAGAACATTCTGGTTTTGATATTTACAATAATCTAATTTAATTCCGTACTAAATTTCTTCCATTTATTTGTGCATTGGTCTCAGTAGCTTATATTTGTGTATTTTTCATAAGGATTCTCTTTGTCATTTGAGGAAACCTTTTATTTCCATTTATGAGTAGTAGTTTTTGCATTTTGGGGGTTTTTTTTCCCCTAATATGAGTTTGTCTCATTCCATATCCTGGTTATTGACTCAGGTAATGATTTGCTAGTGGCTTGAAGAGATATATAAGTGTCTGTTGATTTCTCCCTGTCAAAATACCTTAAAAGAGTTAGCATGGTTAAAATATACTAACTGAACAGTCTCTGAGCTTTTTAACTGTCTTTTTAGTTAATATCCCCACACCTTAAATGAGCTCGTGATGCCTTTTTTTTTTTTATGTGGACTGAAGAACGGTCAAATATGTATTAGTCAACCACAGGTTATAAAATTAAAATGTAATGTCCTGTGATGTACCGGAAGTCAAGCTGAAGTCCTGATGGTCTTTCTTGTTTCTTAACTCCTCGCTAATAAGGACAAGTGGTTTTAGCTTCATCAAATTTTTTCTTTCTCCTCAGAATAGTTGATTTATGAGGTGACCCAAACTTACCTACTCTGAACTGGTTAACCACTTCCCCTTAGTGTAGTCAAACAAAGAAATACATGTAGATGTTTTCAGTGGTTAAAAGCTGCACATTGCTATTCAAAGCATGTCCCATTGACTTCACTGTGGTTCAAAGAAAAAATAAAACACAGTCCTTTTGAAAGCCCCATCTCAATCTTTGAGCTGTTAGACTGCCCTTTCTACAGATTTTTTTTTTTTAATGTATATGTGCATTTCTCATATGATAAACATTCAATTTTTTTAAGGTTGTACTTCACTTTGTTGGGCCAGTGGTGGACAATCATCATCACTTCCATCTGCACGAAGTGCAACTGGCAATTCATTAATGCATAACGTCTTGAAATTGGCTTCCCAAGTGTCAAATGATAACAGCCCAATTCAGCAGGTGGTCTTTTGTCTTCTTTCTAACCTTGCTTTGTCTCATGACTGTAAAGGCATTATTCAGAAGGTAAGTACATTATATTCTCGATATTAGGAATGTGATGGATGCATTTTCCTTTTTAATAAACCCTCATATTTCAGTATGAAATGTTCTGTGATCTTATGGAGATGCTTCTGCAGAAATCAAAGCCATTGTCTCCTCAGAGAATCCCAAAGAGAATCATGTAATTCGGCCCTATTCATAGTCTGAGCAGAAACAGCATACAGAACCAATTTTTGCTAGAGCTTTTTATAACCTCTCAGTTTCAGTGAAGTGTAAAAAATTTAATACTTATATATATTGATAGCAATCACTAGTGGATCATGCAAATGAGCATACAGTAGAACAAACTGCATGGGGTAAACAAGAAATTGCACGTTGTATAAATCGCTAGGTACACTGTATGAAGCAGTCTTTGTAAAAATTATAGTTTAAGAGATGATGTCCTTCATGTCTGTAATTGGCTGTTAGTTAGAAATCTATTTTTATTTTATAAATAAGAATATATAAGCACTGTCTTTTCCCTTTTTAATTTGCATATTGAATTATCCTCACTCTATGAAATTTTCTTTGAGAAATCTGTTTTGTTAAAATTTAACATCTATCATTTAAATAAATTCAACACCTTGAGAAGTCAAACCATGTAGAATATCAATTACAGTGGTGATATGATGAAACTAGCTAACACAGTAGAACTTATAAAAAGGGTGTTTGTTTTTAGGATCCTTTACAGTAGTTTAATAATTTCAACAATTTATTTGAATCTACATTGATAATGGTCTGTGCTTGGACCTAATCGCCTGTTAGAGAAGGCAGGAAGAAGTATGATCTTTTTGTAGTGCTGATTCTGTAAAATCTGGTCATACAGTTACAAAATTGCGGATACTCAAACGTTGTGATAGAAACTAAGAGTGAGTTCTTTTCTATGGTAGTTGGTCTGTGAATTGGTTTGGCTTTTGCTGTGTTCAGAGTTTCACTCTAGTGTGATAACACTTAGTCTTCATTTTCTCTCCTGAGCTCTGCTTTCATAAGTGTAAGCAATGCTGAATTACTAAGTCCATCTGTGAAAATTAAATTACCAATATTATATTCACTCGAAGAAAACCACAATGAGGTTTTATGCTGGTTTGTTTGCTTTTAACTAGATGCCTATATGTGTTGTTCCAGGTCAGTGAGGTTGGGAATATTTAGTCAAGGATTTGTTTCATCATAGTCATAGGAGTGTTATCTTAGAACATCTCTCTCATGCAACAGGGGAATAGGTTTTCACCTGCTCAGAGCCTCCTAAGGTGGAGGCAAACACTGAGATTAGGAAGGAGTAGTGTATGCCACATCAACACACTGATCTCTTTCTTCAAAGCTTACAAAACCAGACAACATTCCTATGGCTGTCAGTGAAGGGGGGTGTGGGACTATAGATCCTCATAAGTCCCTTCCAACTTGAGGTATTCTTTGATCTCTTTAACATTTGCTAATAATGCAAGCAATAATAAATAAGGAATCAAGAATACATTAAGTATTGCACTGATTCATTTAAATTTTTCTAGCTTATTTTTGGGCATAAATGCTAAGTGCATAGCAAAAAGCTTAGGTAGTGATGGGAATTAGCCTTTGAAGAAATATGGTCAACTTCTATGTAACTATATCGCATAAATTATTACAGAAGATAAAGTATTTTACCATATTAACATTTTAACCAAGATGTGGATACTTTCTCATATGCAATTCTTTCAAAAATTCCTGACTATAATAATGGGTTCCCTGAAATATATAAATGAAACATTAATACTAGGTTTTGATCAAGTGTGCAGACTGGAATGTCAAACAGCAAGAACAAAATTTGGACTGCTATAATTTCTAACATCTTTTTTCTTCTGTCTGACAGAGTAACTTCCTGCAGAACTTTTTGTCTCTTTCATTACCAAAAGGAAGTAATAAAAATTCTGGTAGTGTGTCTACTCTTTGGCTAAAGCTGCTACTGAACATATCTTTTGGAGAAGAGGGACAGCAGATGATTATGAAGATAAATGGGTTTTTAGACCAGATTGTGGAAATGTGTAAATACAAACACAAAAGCAGCCAACATCTAGCACTTCTTATTCTACATAACATATGTTTTAGTACAACTAATAAGCCAAAGATATTAGCTAATGGTAAGTATCTAAAAGGTATTCAAGCTATTTTACTCTGAGACTGATGGGCCTTCCAGAGTACCATGTTTTCATTGCAATTTCAGTTACTGACCGAGAACACAATATTGCTGTTTAGAAAAGCATTTTTATAAAAATTATTTTTGTAGAAGTAATTACAGAACATATATTTTGGCAGAAAAGCAATTAAGTAATATATAGCAAAAGGAAAAGCAAATAGTTAAAAAAAAAAAGAGATGAGACTGATAATATATAGTAACACATGAATAAAAGGATTTTTGCAGTTTTTTCAAACGGCTAACTTTCAGAGAGGTTTTGAGGGATCCTTTGTGTCAGTCAGTTTGAAATAAATGAAGTTCCTATCTTTCAGTTGGACAAAACATATTAGCTCCTGCAAGTCACAAATGTTGAGACAAACTATTTTGTGTTATGTCATGGCATGTATATTTAATGTAACAACATTCACAGAACTTTTTTCTTTTTTTTTTTTTTTTTGTAAAAGCGTTTCCCCTATTTAATTGGAAAGAATGTTGCTGTCTCTCTCAGCAGGTTTTCCATAGTGTCCATGCTTTTCTTTTTTTCCTAAGGTGCTGATTTGCTGCTTAATTAAGCATACATTACTCAGTTCCATAATCTGTGAATTTTTATTACAAAGTGAGCAAGCAAACTTGAGGAGTCTGGCTTCAGAGCAAAGCTAGGAAATTAAGGCACCTACCATGGGGTGGCATATATTTCTCATTCATTAGAAATCACCTGCATAATAAGTACTAAGGAAAATAAAAACATCTTAATTTCCATCCTGATGTGGCTCTAATTGTGGATACTGGGAGTTATAAAACAGTTTCATAGCTTACTCAGTCTCTGTGCATAGCTGATGGTTGTGCATGTTTTATTACTGATGGCTTAATTTTTACCTTGCTTAGTTTCGTTTTGCTATATTCATTTTAACACCTCCTTGAATGTAGTCTGCCGTTTTCATAAGCACATTTAAATTTAATCGGATAATATAGTTTGTGTAATTCCTCTGACATACAATACTTGTCATAAAAATAAGTGTGCTCCAAAATACTGAGACATGTATATGTATTTGTGTGGGTTTGATTATATTTTCTAGATGTGGTTTGGGTTTTTTGTGGTTTATTTTTTCTGTTTCTTTTTTTTTTTTTTTGCTTTGTTTTATTTTCTTCATTAGATAAAGCAATTGCAGTCCTGTCTGGCTGTTTGGAAAGTGACAGTTGTGATGTTCAGAGAATAGGAGCAGCTTCGTTTTGGGCTTTGCTTCACAACTATCAGAAGGTTAGCATTTTGAGAAATACCTGAAAAATTCGTAATGTAATTTTTATGCTGTAAACAATACAGCAACCTTTAAATAAATGAAAATAAAGTTTATAGTAGCAGTTCCATTTTATTTTTGTATTCGCATAGGTGCTCAGATTAGGAGGTTAAACAACATGGTAAGGAAGCAGCTTGTCCTCTGTGATATATAAATGCTTATATAATGCTTATATAAATGCAATCTGTATGATGATACAGTCATATGCTAATTCTAAGATTCTGCTGAATTGCATTAATTTTATAAGCTTCACTGTTAAAGTGTGAACGTGGGGAAGAAAGTTAAGTCACTATTTTGTGTGGTTTTGTGTGCTACAGGCAAAAGTGACTTTGAAGAATCCATCAATAAGGAGAATAATAGATGAGGCTTATTCTTTAGCGAAGAAAAGTAAGTCTTATTTCCAATTAATACCAGTTCTGTTTTTTCCTCAATCAGATTGTGAATACATTTCAATTTATATAATCACAGTAAGTTTTTGTTGTGCTACAATTTTTTGAAAGGATACTTTTGTCCCTAAAGTCATGAGTAATAATATGGTTTATGGTTAGGCGTCTTATAAGTACAGATATAGAAAAATGCCTCTTGGTTAACAAATTATAAATAATACCTCAGGTAATTGCTAAGGTTAGTTTGTAACAATAAGTCTGACCATGCTTGCAGCAAAGTTTGCAATAAGGTAAGTTATTCATTCAGCTATGACTTTGCTTAACAGTGCTCAACCTCACTGTGTTCAGCCATGGAGAGAAGGCGTCAGAACAGATCACTGTGCCAGTCTTAAAATACTGTACCATGAGTTAGCTGACTTTCTGAAGACTTGAGTTTTTTGCTCAACTAACTGGATATAACTATCATTTGAATAGCTTTTATATGATACGTTGCCATCTTCAGTTCAAGAGCATTTATTCTGAAGGGTGTTCAAACACTGGTCTGTAGCTGGGGTTTATTGGAACACTCTGATCTTGCAAAAATATGTAAATGTCTCATTTTAATTGCTCTATAGATGTAGTCAAGTAGGTTTATCAATTTGAGGTGCTTATGATACCAGTTTCCCATAGTACTTTGCACAAACGAATTGCCACAGAATTTCTGCGCACATTAAACATTGTTTGCTAGTATACTAATAAGGAGATGTATTCTTGCTGGACTATCTCATGCTAATTCTTCTGTATTGTCACCTAAATCCATTGATTTTGTCAGTGTGCTGTTTCAAACTCATCCTTTACTAAGTCAGTTATTAAATATAACATATGCAACATTTCACATATTCATAGTTTTTGTTGTTCTTTGTAGCATGACTACCACTGATCAGGGAATTTTCAAAACAGTATGTTGAATCAGCAAGATAGAAATATGTATCTTTTCCAGACTAGCACCTCATAACATTAATCCTCATTTATTTAGGTACTGCTTTAGAACACAAAGTTCTAGACTGAAATAGCAATTTTTAATTCAATAACCATTGAAATATCAGAATATTGAGTATGAAGTTTTTATGAGCTGTAATTGTTACAGTTTACAGTCATGTGAACTTGCAGTCTCTATTTACCTGCATTAAGGTTCTCAACTAGCCTAACCTAGTAAGTACCCTTGGATCACGTTGCAGTAATAATTGGGCTAAAGTGGTGGTTTGTTCTTCTGAATGTAAATGGGGGAATTTTTCAACATGGCTATTGTTATTTTACATTTCCCACTTTGTTGTGCCCAAGGAGAAGTTTGAGGAAGAACAAAGCATGACTTAATTGTAACATAGCATAATCAAAAGGCAGTTCTCACTTTTTTGTCACAACGAAGTGGGGGCTTGGAAGGCTGCAAAAATCTAGCCTTTGAACAAAACAACAGAATTTGCAACATAAGGTATGAGTACTTGATTTGCTACTCGGTAATATACAGGCTAAGATCATAAACGAATTCTAGCAAAGCATTTAATGCAATCTTTGAAAAATAATTTTTTTATTAAGAATTAACTAGAAGTTCAAATCATGTTTTTTTATTTCCTTTTAGCTATTCCACAGCCAGAAGAAAATGAGCTACATGCCTACTATTTAAAATGCTTAGAGAATATAGTGCAGCTTCTTGATTGTTAATCATCATCAGATGACTTCTTATGTTTAAAGTGGACAGCTTACTCAGTGAGAGCCTGAAATATAAAGAAAACACTTCTAATTCATGGATCTGTAGCAGCAGCATATATGCAATGGAGGAAGCTTATGGAGCCTTTGAGGAAGAAGTTCATCACTTTGAACCAAAGAAATCGCACTCCATGCAGTAATGTAATCCCAGTGGGAAATCATAATGATGCTATGTATAGTATGTACACAGAAGAAAGAATGTACAGATGAAAAGGATATGAAAAATCAGTACTTTTCCTAAATTATGCATTGAAATTGTTACTGTAAAGTATTAGAATTGCTATTTTGGATTGGTCTTAATAAAGAGGTTTTTAATTGAAATCAGCATTTGTTGTCAGTGGACTGTAATTTGTAGTGTTGTAGATGTGCACAGTGCATACTGTGATTCGAGAAATTAAAATGTTGGCAGTAACAGTATGTTATACCTATTAGATATAGAACAGTAAGGTGTGTGGTTTAGTTTTGACAGTTTTCAGTTCAAACTGTTGCTTTTTCTTTTTTTATTTAAGATGCTAACAATTGAAAAAGATCTCTCAATTGCTGGTATTACAGGTGACAGTTATGTTAATATAGCAGTTTATTCAGGATGTGTATCAGTATGTATATCAGTATGTGTATCAGTTTTAGTTATGTTACAACATTGTAGAAAATACTTGAGACATAATCTGCTGGTTTTCAATTTATAAACACTTCAAATTTTTCCCTAAGGAAAAAACCAGTCTGATATCCAGGCCTGTGTTATCTTTGAACTGCTACTATATAACTATTGTCATAAGTTTTCTAGTATTCTGTTCTGAATGAGTTTGAAAGAAAAACACATTGAACACATGACAGTTTTGCTCAATGTGCTTCTGAAACATTCTGGCAGGGTGTTTCCATTTCCTTCAACACGTAAAGTTTTTGTTTTATGTCAGGGACAGCTTAAAGTGAGCAAACAGAAAGCACAACTTTGATAATATCTCTAATAGGGTTGTAGCAAGGTCATGTCTACCTGCAATTAGTCTTTCTAACCAGGTACTGAAAGTATTTTCCACTGATAGAGGGGATTTTGTTTATTTGATTTGTGATGCTTATAAATAATGTGTGACTTGAAATTATTCAGCTGACATAAGCATGACACTTAGAGTGGCTGGATTGAATCATTACTAGAAATGTAATTATCAGCTAACCTCCTGCTCCTCCACCAAACAAAAAGCACCACCAGAGGCTGATTCTTTCCCACTTGATACATTGCATAATTATTGTAACTTGCAAAGCATTTGTTAAATGTTGTCATGCTCATCCCATAGTATTGCAGAACTATAAGCTGCAGGGCAGGGGAACACTCAGCAGACAGGTCTGCAAGTCAGTGTTTGCTGTTTGGGCTTTGGTGGTGGTGGGGTCTCTTCCCCTCAGAATAGCAAGTGCCAAGTCTCTTCCAAGGCTTATGTTTCAGAATACTAGACTGACCCCAATGATTTCTCTCATAAATCAGGTTGCAAGTCAAAACTCAGATTGTTTGCCAGTTTGCTTTCTTTTTCAGAGACACAAAGAATGAAAGCACTCAATGCCAAATTAAGTCCAAAGGATGTAACCACTCAATATTCTTCCAAAGTGTAGAAGTACACATGGACCTAGTGAGGTGAAATAGGGCTGCATAGTTGGATGGCTTCATTAAATGTAAGTACAATAAAACAGCATAAAAGAACCGGATGCTTGTTTTCTATAAAACATTTCAATTTTACTGAGCTGTACAAGTTCTTGAAGGAATTATTCATATGGAAAAATCCAGATAAATTGTGAATACACTTGCTGTTACAGTAAGCCTTAGTGCAAGTGCTCTGTTTATCCCAAAATGAGCATAGATCTAACCACTATTTTCTCAGTATTTTACAACATTTTATAACTTTGAGAAGCACCTGCAGCAGTGACATAAGTAAATACTTCTGTTTTGATTTTCCTGAGCAGCAACACTGAACAATTTTTAGCCTCTAAGGGCATGTACTATATTCATATTGTGCACATTCTTCACAGAATACTTAAAAATTTACTCCATCAAGATTAAGGAAAACCAAATTTATTTATTTATTTATTTAAAAGTCAGCATTCCCTTTGTTTTTTCCCTCAAAAATCAGGGATGTACAGTGGCTGCATCCTGTATTCCTGAATGTTAATAAAGTGGGTTATAAAACATAAATGAGACTACAATTTCTGTTCACTGGCATTTAGACTAGCTCAATTAGCCTCACAATAACTTTTAGTCTTCATAGCTTTCATGAAAGAAAATTAAAATATTGAGGCCTCATTCACAGTTAAACTTAATTTCAGAATTTTGGAGATGGATCTGTTTCCAAGGATGTGATATTTATCATGTTTGGGTTTTCAAAGAAAATTAAATCCTAAAATACCTTCAGATTTTAAGAGCTGTAAAATAGTTTCTCATCCTACAGAGGAAACTGCAGTTGAAGTGGAGATGGATTCCCTGAATAGACTACAGAATTTAAAAAGTAGTATTCAGTATGTATCTAATTTCTCTAAGTAAAAGGCATGACCATGCAAGCTACAGTCTCTTGATAATCCTTATCCAAGAGAACACAATTACCATTTGCACTAACTGCAGATACATCATGCTCTTACTGGTTGCTTTGTCTTTTATGAGAAGTTTATAATCAAGAAAGAAGTTACTTTAAATTCAAAAGAGGCTTGTACATAAAATCCACGAGCAATGAGACTTTCAGACTTTTCAAGACTGATGTGTCATCTATTGCACGTTCAAAACTTTCAAAGAAATAATTTTCGCTTGAGTGGTAAAAAAATGTGGATTAAACTTAAATCATTTAGTTTTGACTGTGTGTGTTTTCATCCAAATAGAGACATTAAATCATGACTTGCTGATGAAGTTTTCAAAGATTTCAGTAATAGGTTTTCAAGCCTTGAAAATTTTCAGAAGATTTTCTTTGAGTAAGGCACTATTTTTTGCTTTTCCAGCAATTTTGAACTGTGGATTCTCCTCACTCAATCCTAGCAACTACACAGCTCCTGGTGGAATTTCTCATTGGTTCCTCTCCATGTCAAACTTGCAAATTACAGCAATTACAGGCTTCTAGCTTCAGAGGAATGATGGAGCAATGTTGGCCAGACTGGAGAGAGGAATTTTCCTTACTGAGCACTTAAGGTTTCTTCTGGTTGGGGGAAAAAAAAAAAAAAGAAAAAAAAAAAGTGATCACTTCAAACCTCAGTCCTTTATAGCTCATCTTTTGGCTCCTGGGCCACACTGTAGAAGATGCGAGTTCTTCATTCATCACCTCCTCTTCTTTTTTTGATGATTACCTAACCTCAATCAGCAATTCTGTGTGGCCTCTGGGCATTCCCAAGAGCTGATTAGTCTCCCTGTTGTGTAATCCTGAAGGGTTTGGCCCCATGGGTGAGGTTGGTCTGTGTCCTCTGGCCTCAGTGCCAGCTACTCTTGAGCACATCTTATTTTTATAGCTGTGGACAGTGTTTAGGTGCTGTAGGGATTTTACAGTTCAGTTTGCTATTCAGCTGCTTGTTCTCGCTGCCAAGCCAATCTCAGACACCATGCATTTTAAAGAAAAAAAAACAACCCAAAGATGATGTGAAAGCTGTTCCCTTTTACACTGGAAGAGATTCGCACAGCACTTGCTTTCCTACATCCAAAAGGGACCGTGTCAGTCTGTATTTGATTTACAGCAAATGTACATGCTTAGGTTCTCATGTACTCATTCTTTGTAAACACCTGGACCGATGTTAAATGATCAATCCAGATGTTATGTCCTCATTCCAGCTTCCTGATCACTTGCAAATGGGATTACGAAGTTTTACGCTTTTAGATCCTGATCCTTGGTATTTCGCATGTGTGGGCAAGTCTTTGCTGAACAGAAATGTAATTTTAATAGAAATCAAAACTGTGTGTGATTTTTGTGTATGATTCTATAATTTTATTTGAAATGGAAATGTTGGGAAATAGTTGGAATTAACTATGTTTGTAATAAATATGTGATAGAGCTCTTTGGAACAAAAAATTAACTTGTTTCCACAAAATTTTTACATTTCCTTTCTACTTCAGCTGAAAATGCAAATAATCTACTTTATAAAGACATCTCAGTAGGCTCATAAATAGATTTTAAATTCATATTAAATATTAATGGTTATTAGTTTTTATATATGTTTAAAATGTTTGTATTTTTTTCAGAGAATTTTAATAAAGTTTTATTAACTTCAGTGCTATTGTCTTTCTGCTTTTATTGTCTCTCTTTTCCTTTGTTGTGGATTACTGATATGCCCTTATCTACCTTTTAGGTGCAATAATGTACAATCTTCTGGCCAGTGATTCTATCAAATACACAAATCTTGAATTCATTTGGCATTTCTAATTCTTCTTAATAAGAACAATTATGCCATCTGTATGTTCAGCCATTGTTATCAAAGTAGTCTCAAATAGAATGTTTATTTTATAAAATTAAAGCAAAACCCAAACACATTTCAATAATCCTTGCTGTTCTATTGAAAAGTACATGCATTATTTCAGGTTTTTATTGCTCTTTATTTTTTCTAAGCAGCATCTGTTGTTTCTTCTCCTTTCCCCAACTTAAGACCAACATTCATGTGATTTTACTGAAATCCAAGAGGATAACAGTAATTCCTGCTACCAGATGCAACTGATGATTTTCAAGAAGTTAGGGGGTATCTGTTCGTCTGTGGTTTTGCAAAGCACGGGCCATTCAAACAAGCCCCTGTTGGTATTTCTAACCTCTCAGAGAGATGCCCTGCAACTTAGAGAATTTGCTTTTCACTGTAAAAAGTTGAAAGCTTTGCTAACCTTGCTTTCTTCACTTGCAAATTCAGTAAGAAATTATCAAAATAAATAGTTGTGACAGTTATCACAAGCAAAAAATAGTTTCTTAATGCTAAATTGTGCATATTAACAATGGTGTGATGTTCTAAGTACTTTACCCAAATGTATCACACATACAATGCTTTAAACCTGCAAGCAAGATCTATTTGTATTAGAATACTTGTTTAATAAGCATTTTATAACAAAACATTTCCAAATGTTGAATCTGATGTAGCTGGTTAGAAATAGTCTTCTATTATCTCACATATGGTATTTTGTTTACTTGGATGTTGTGTGGCTTTACAGGATATTCTGGAAAAAAACCCAAAACAAACTACATTGAGAACTAAAATAAGCAATATCCTTAAAACTCCATAGCTAATTCAAAGTAAAGTTATGCTAGGAGAGAACCAGCCCAAGCCACATATGGCTGAGATCACAAGCCATGAGGACATAGCACTGAACCTGACTTCCAGGTGATAGGACAGACTGCGTTCACCTGCATCTCTTGAAAGGACGCACTGGTCAAAGGCTACTGATTCACTTTATTTAGAGCAGGAAAGCTCTGGCTGAATGCAGGTTCTGACTTCAATGATGAGAAGGAAAAACTGCAACCAAGTTCCAAATTGTTTCGTCTCCCTGAAAATCAAGGAAAAGCTAGTTTAGGGGTGCCTTAAAAATTCTTGGTCCATTGCTGACAAGGATAGGTAGAAGCTGATTGTTCTTCTCTTTGATTTGTCAGCCATTTCAGTGCAATACTGGTGCAGTTGGACAGAATTTTTTGAAAAGATGGAAAAGGGTCAAGAAATTCTGGTGAACTTCTTTTCACAATTAATGCTGGCCAAGTTGTGTCTGCTTTCAAAAGAATCACTCCATAAAGATTCCGACTGTTAGTATCAAAGCTGATACTCTGTCTTGAGAAGCCTGAAGTTAACAACCCCGAATCATGCATATTACATGACTGCTTTCTGTTAAATAGTGTCTAGCTAACTTACTGTTTAAAAATATAATTCATCATTGTCCTTGACCTAAGTTTGCCAAGAAAAGCAGAAAAAAGGACCAAAAAAAACCCCAAAACCCCTCAAAAAACCCAAACCCAAAAAACCCCAACCCTAAAAGTGAAAAGTCTCATAGAAAATGGCAGAAAAAAATACGCTTTATGTGTATGTGAAATAAGTTTCTCATTAGCCAGGCAGAATTCACTAAGTTGCAGCAGGTTCTTATGGCCACTGAAGTAGATCTGAACCCAACGCAATACCTATCCATATGTACTTTCTGTGAGAGCTTTTGCATCTTACTGGCAGGTAAAACTTATGTTTTACTTCCCTTCTTTTTCCCTAGGAAAAGTGCTTCTAAAAACAACTTGAAGTGTAGGGTAGCATGACAGAAGAAACACTGCTAGTAGGTTGAATGTCTGAAGCATTTAAAGCCATCAGAAAACAGGCTGTCAATTCCCAGTGCTTCATGTAGCTAATGCAAGATTTTGTTCACTAGAATAAGTAACTTGCAGTTTTACACCGGTGTTGCCTGTCTTTCTTTAGAAAGCTTCCTATTTAATAGTATTTTCAGAAGACTGATCTGGGGTTGAAATACATATGATCAATTGCCTTTTAATCCAAATATTTTCAATTCTCACTCCTTCAATAACCCCAAGTAGCAGTGCAACGCCTCATGGGACAGAGCAAAACAGGAGAGAGGGTTTGACCTCCTTACCTGTGACCCGGTACCTTACACATACCGGGAGTTAAAAGATCACCTGTGTCCTTGGTTTAGATCTTCAAAAAACTGTTTTGAGAGAATATAGTTGTCCACATCTAGGTGGGCTGAGAAAGATGCATTCTCAACTGAGGCAACGGCAACCAGCATACTAGCATCAGAATAGCAGTACTCATCACAAATCCAAATTTAGAGTGCTGTAGAAAAGCTCAAAGTGCTTCTGCTTCAAAAGTGGATTTCACCATATCAAGGAGGGGAAAACTGTCTTTCCTCTTGGTTTTCATTCCAGGACTCTCTGTAACTGAGGATTTGCAGAGGGCCGTTTTCCTATCACTATGGCAGCTGGAGTGTGACTCAGTCCTCAGCCAGAGTTCTTCATGCCCAGCAGGAGATTTTTCCAGAAAGGTGTCTGTGAATAACAGCACCTGAATAAAAACTTTTGAGTTACTTTTAATTAAAGCCACTTTATCTGAATTTCAGAGCCTTCCTGAACCTGGAATTTGGTGAATCCTGAGACTATGTGTCCTTATGAATTGATACTCTGCACTTTGAAAGTTTTTCATAAACGGCAAATAACCCTGAAGCTTCAAGGGCTCTCACAATCTTCTCCTGCAGGTACAAGCAGTGTCGTTGGAATTCACAGTTTTTCTGAAACTTTTGGTGTGATTTTTTAATCTGTTTGTGTAAATTAAGACATCGGCTGCTCATTAATCCACAGTTCAGGAAACTGTTCCTTAGGCTGTTCCTTTGGTGTGGTTGCTTCATGCTTGCAAGATGTATGGCTTCCAGCATTAAAAATAAGTTAAAAAAAAAATATTAAATTCACCTGCATGCTGGTTTCTGACCTAATAGAGATGCTACACTTGGGTGAAAAATCTTGCATTGTCTGAAATTACCCTGCGACAATTTGAGGTTTGCAAAGCATCCCTTCATAAATGTGTCTTAATACACAAGGAGTGGAGCCATTCGACAGGAGGTTGCCAGAAGTCCTCCCTGTGCAGCACCCACACAGCAGCCAGACCAGCAAGAATTACTTGAAAGTGAGTGGTAATGCTTAGTGTTAAACTAATGAGGGTTTCTGAAAGTCTTTCCTTACTATTTTCTGCATTTAACATATATAGGAGAAAAACTGTCTCTGCTCACTTTGGGTGTTTGTTGACAGTAATATACCCTTGCATTATTTATATTTATTGCACTTATGCACCAACAGGGCAACCTCCCCTCCAATTTGAATAAAGCAACTATTTTTTTTCAGTTTTAAATGGTGATATGACTGAGGCTGGAGTCACAAAAATAAATATTGTTTATGAAGCTGACTTTCTTAGTGACAGGAAGTTTGCATCCTGTAAGAATAAAAAATTGTAGCACAGCAATGGATTGTAAAGATTTATATTCTTCTACTGGTATTTTTCAGAGTCCCTATATGGTTAAACATACAGTTTAATGTTGTGGTTTTTTTCCAGTATGCTTTTAAAAACATTTTATGCCAGAAAAATTATCATGGGGGAAAAAAATTGTTATAGATCTAACAACAATTGATTTTAAGAAGCCAAAGACTATAAATATCAATAGAAAAATCTAACTTGAGGTGATGTTGGATTAGTTTTCAGAAGGGGAAACATTATTGTACGGACAAATTCACTAGGGAATATAGCAGGAATTGAGGTCAAAATGTAACACCCAGAATGTAGCTGTTCAGGGTGGATTATTTTGCTCTCCCTCTGAACTGGAACATCTTTTAATGTTAATAAATCTCCTTTATGCTGGGAGTGCGTTTGCAATATTGTATCAGAATAAAGATCCTTAACAGCCTACACACTTTTTCACATGACTCTTTAGAATATTCCCTGCTTTCTCCCCAACATGCTGTCATAATTTTATTTTCAGTGAGAGATAAAATGGCCAACTGGAAACAGTGGTAGGTGGCAAATGCTAAAACCAAAGGCTCTTAAAAAAGTGAAAGAGACAAAAAAATAGCTTGATAGGTAAAATAGCCTGATCTTGTAGTAAATAAGTTTAAAAGATCACAGCTATGAACACTTGTGAAAACAGCAGCTGTCTGTGCCATCATAGTTTGTTTGAATTTCATTTGTTTGATCTTTTTTTCCTCTTTTTTTTCTTTTTTTTTTTATTTTGTCCTTAGCAATGACCTATTTTAGATGTTGGAACTTGATCTTAAGGGCCTTTCCAACCCTAACTATTCTATGATTCTATGTTTTCAGTTGCTGCAATTCAAGAAACTTTTGTTGAACCTTTCTGTATGTATTGCAGTTAAAGCACTTAACAATAAGTCAACAGATTTTGTGCCAACAGCTTTAATGTTGGATATTTTTATACCAACATAGTTCCAGTACTTTAAGGTGCTTTTTTTTTAATACCAATGCAACAATATTATTAGTGACTCTTTTACAAATACAGTACATAAAGTTGACTTCCATGTGTACATTCACCTTCTTATGTGTGAATGAATCAGTAAGTGATGAATAAATAGCATTTTATGTTGGTACAAATGCACCTGTCCAAGGATGATGACGTTACTCGAACCATTGGCAGTGTAAAGGTACATGTTGCTTGCACAGCAAAGCCCTTGGTCTTTCCATAGAAAATAAAGTGAGTATACCACAAACTACTTTGCCTGTTCTATATTTCTTCCCCTTAAAATGTTCCCATTTTGCCATTTTCCTATGCTGTGACTGTAATTTTTTTGGTTTTAGTTAGAACTTCTCTATCATTTCTTCTGACTTCACAGGCACTAGCATAGCCTGTTTCAGAGTTACAGATAGTCTGATGCTGACCAACAAAGAGTGAAATGTTGCCCAAGCCCACTATCAGCTTCTGTCATGGACAAGAAGTCCCCCTGCAAAAGACATAAAATCTATGTTTTGATGAAGTCACTGGAAATGCTTGACTTGATCACTAACAATTCTAAACATAAATTTTGTTTTGTTGCATTTTGTTTCATTTAATTTCCTGGGGTTTTCATTGTATATATGAGTACAGCAAACATGACAGCCTTTTTCAAATGCAGCAGAAGGTCATGTAAGTGTCAGAAATTTCTGTTAGCAGAGGTAATTAACACTGTCAAAATCTTTTCAGCAAAGAAAACTGAGAACTATTTAAGATGCTTTTGATGTTACTCATCCCACACGAAGAATGGCTAATGTCAGAATGACAGGAAATCTGTGCCTTTGTTCTCAGAAGAATTTATTCACCATTTGATAAATTAAGTCAGCTGCCGCATTCTGTATATTATTATATACAGAATATATCATATAGTTTGTTAAGCAATAGATTTTTAAATCATTCTTAAATGAAAGGAGGATGCATATGTGCTCATCTCAGGCTTGCTTAGTAGAAAATACAGTTGATTCAGTTGTGGAAAAAAAAAAGCCCATTGAGACTGGAACATAATATCCAGGAAATATCATTTACCGTCACCTACAACAGAAGCAACAAAAAACAGCGCACAACATTCTCAATCCCAGGAATCCAGAGACAAAACACAGCTATAAGAATACAGGGTATCTTTCATTTTGTGCTTTTCAAAAGAATCAAACAAAAAATACTAATGCTATATAGTCAGGTTTCCCATTGCAAAATACTTGTAGCTTGCAATGGATACAAATGCTATTGCAAGGAATTTGGTAGATGCAATTTTGACCTTGGAGCTCTCGGTCCGGGCTATTAGCTTGAAAAACCCAAAGCCTGAAGTTGTATGTGTGACAGTCCAATCTGTGCATGACGATCACTCTCCCATTAGATCATTAAAAGTGAACTGCCTGCAAAACCAAGGTCTCTGATTATTTCTGATCAACCTAAATAGGTCAAACAGCTCTTTGAAATTATCCTACCAAGGTTTACCTGGGATTATCTATTTAAATTCCTGTCTATCTAATGCACTAAATTATTCTGGTAAACCTCTGAACACTTGCACATCATAAACTCGGATTGCTACAATTTAAAAAAAAAAACCTTTCACATTAACAAAAAGAAACAAATCCATGAAAAATAGAAAGACATAATTGTAAGAAAAGAACTATCTGCAATTTTTAACTTTGTATATTTCAAAATGGGTTATATTTCAAACTGGCAGGGGCTTTACACATGATTTCAACTAAAAGAAATTGAACTCAACCATAAAAATAGAAGCATAATACTTTTAATTGATAGCAGCATCAATCTGTTAGGATAGTTATATTAGGATAGCTCATAAGCCTTTTTTGAGCAGATATGCTACTTTTAATTTTATGATTCCTATAGATCACAGACATAATTTAAAAAAAAAAATCTGTCAGAGATCAATGCCTCTTTTTATGAGCACATCAATGAAACAGAGGATCTATGCCGTCACAATAACTCAATTTAAAAAAATAAATCCTTATAAAATAACTTGTGATGATTCTGCAATGAATGTTCAGAAGCCCTATAGATGTAATTGAACTTTCAGGGTCTTAGAAATCAGTGAACTTGGTTACAGGCTAAATTTTGGAATAATAAAGAAAAATCTCTGATATTCCTTCTGGAACTGAAGAGTCTAATTGAGAATATGACTCACCGCTGTTTTATGTCAGTATAAATATCATTGATTTCTTTGGAACTACATTACCATAAAACAGATGTAGAATGTTGTAGTGTATCTGGCAGGAGTTTATGGTACAATTATGCTATTTCTACTAAAACAAATGGTTGTAGCAGATATTCCTTGGTTCCATTACTTGACAGTTGACTATGATACCTTTCTTAAAAAAGCTCTACTTTTTTGTTGGGCTTTGTCTAAGCAAATGAACTGCAAAATAATGACATGCTCAAGAAACATTTGTTCTAGATTTTACTAGGAAAGGGATTTTTACTTGAGGAATTGCTATGTATCAGTATATGGGAGTGTAAATGTAAAAAAATACCCGAATTAACTCCAAACCTAACAGATTATCTGAATTCATTAAAACAGAATAGAATTCTAAGTTTTTCTTTAGACTTCATTGATTCTTTAATTTCATGTGTAAGGATTTTGTAAGAGGTAGTTGTTCTTACATAGTTTCTCTGTCCTCCCTAATCCCCTCTTGAAAGCCATTTCCCCCGCTAGAGTGAAAAGAGTTTAGTTCATTATTCATTCAAAAGTATGCTAGAAAATGTTGGGGGGTTTATTTGTTTCTATTTTTAATATATTTAAGCAGTGTACCTGTAGGGGAAGATAATGCTTGTTTCTTCTGAAGTATGCTTCTTTTGAGAGGGCAGTTTGAGTTGGGTTGGTACCCCTTGCAACATTTTAAACCAGTCAAAAGACAAAAAGAGGAAAAGAAATAAATGTTGATGCATTTGTGCCATGTGCATCTGGAAATCTGAATGCAACCCTTTCTATGTAAAGGCCCACTAAGTCAGCACATAGGAATTACTGCTGCTTTCCCCGAAGCTACCATACCAACGTACAACCTTGGTGTACTTGGCTGAGTTTCTTCAGAACACAATGACCCAGAACAAGACAACTCTCTAAACAGTCAGATCTCCAGACTAAATAAAAGAGTTTGAAAATGCATTTTCCCCAGAAGCCTGTGTCCTCATGGGAACACGTGTGTCCCCTACTTCTGCTGTGAAGCCTCTGCACTGTGCCTGGGTAAGTAGCCCACTCCAAGCCTATAAGGCAGCCTGACACTGAGCCCACAGGTCTTGTCTGCTTTGGGATCCAATCTCACCTGCTCCTGACTCCTCTAGTCAGTACCTGCATGGCAAGCACATGGCATCCTCCCCTACCTTCATCTTGATGCCTGTTGGGATCTGTACCCAGCTCATCTCAGCAGTGGGGCAGGGAAGAGACTGGCCTCCGCTGGGACAGCCAGCCCAGCACCACCAGCAGTTTCCATCTCTGTTGCACAGTGGCACCCACCTCCTTTTTTTAAACAGAAAAAACAATATTCAGAGCTCATAAAGCTAGAAATAGCTATCAAAGCAAACGGTTACTTGGTTTTCTGCTTTACTTATCATCATTATTAACTCCAGAATATTTGGGTTTGATGTTTGGGGTGGTGTCCTTTGGTTTTGGCTTTCTCTCTTTTCTTTTGTGTTTAGGGAGAGATTTTAGACAGCATTGGCTCATTGAGCTGATCTTGTAGGGAAGAGAAGTGCATTATCAGAAATAATTAACTGTCACTTTGCTGTTTACCAAGCTTTTTCCAAATAAAGGGGCACAAAAAGGGCTTAAGAAAAAGAAGATGCACAAGATAACTTTCTTTGCTAGAAAGGTAGGTTGTGTCAGGTCCTGGATGCATCAACAAAAAAGGTTAAAAGATGCCATATGTGAAAGATGCATTGTTTTCTCTCCTTAGCTTTCTCCCTGGATTTTGAAGGCCATTTTAAAAGTCATAAGCTTCTTTGCCATACAAAAGTTACAGATTTTTCTTGGAGACATATCTGAGCTAACAACACCCTATAATTAAGGATAACCTCAAGCTTAAATGAACCACCTCTGTGGGAACTTTTCACAGCCAGGCTGTATTTGAAGGTATTGTTTAGGAAAGAGCTCTATATGCCTCTGCCAGCAAAAGAAAAAGTCCAGCAACATTCATTTCCTTGAACTGACTTTTAGCGTTTGGGGTTTTTTTTTTTAGCAACATGATGGACATAAAAAGTAGGGTTGAACCAGGAAAAGGATAATTCAGGAAAAATGATAGGTGTATGAGAATGGCTGTGCTCCGAAACGGAAAGGTCCATTTCCTGTCCCAGTAATGGATTTGTGTGAGAACCTTGAAGCCTTTCTGCTTTCATTTTTCTTCCATTAAAATGAAACTTTAAGGTTTCTGCAAATAATATCACTTTTTGGAAACTAATAAAATCAGAGACTTCAACAGGAAACCAAGAACTAAACTGAAATAAACACACACGTTATTAGTACATTAAATTCTTAGATACACAAATGTAATTTACTACTTTCCTTTGCAAATTAATTTCTTTCATGTTTTCTAATGCTGTCTTCCATGTTATTACTGGATGAAAATGCATAGACTAATTATCAACAAAATGTGAATAGAAATCCAGGACTACCTTCTTACTATAAAAGTAAAACAACTTATAAAATATTTTTAAGGACATTTTTGATACCTTTTTGACCTAATAAGTGGCAGACATTTACAGCCAAGATCACTGAACAAAAAAGGTTTAGATGGAAGAAAAACTTTTAAGTTCCATTTTCTATAATATATATTATAAATTTCTTTTTTTGTTGTTGTTGTTCACTTTTTTGTTCTATTTTCCACTTTTGTTTTACTCAAATGGACAGAGGAGTACTTTGAATGGCTACTTTAAGGCTTTCCCCGTCACGGGCAGACATGCAAACTTCACTGAAATTCAGCAAGTCGTCACAGATGGACTCTCCTGCTATGAACACGTCAGAAGAACATTACTTACACAGTGAACTTAAAAAACCCCACAAACCTTATTATCTCCTACCAAACACATTTCGATTGACAGGTGGCAGCAGTATTGCTTGTGGCATTCAGAACTTCTTCAGCAGTGGTGTTTCTTCCACTGCCTAAATCAGACCTTTATACCATTAGTACATCTCACCACTGGCTTACTCTGTCACTAAACGTAGCTTTCTATGTTCCAATGGCATCCATTACTCATGAATAATCTCCCTGAAAAAAACTGTGAAAATACCCTTCCTGAATCTCAGTATTTAGTCTTATCTTGCCTTCATATTACAGCTGTGTTTTTTATCACTAGCAGTCTTTAACTTCCTGACACACTTAGGTGTTATGTTAGGATGAATACCCAGTTAGCGATCCAGTGCCAAAAATGTAAATAATTTTCCAGTTCCAGAAATGTAGAAACATAGTCCTTTATCTAAAGATTTCTGAATACATATCCTCTTGCAACGATTGATTTTTTTGGGTTGAAGCATTTCATCATAGAACTATAATTTATATAACATAGCCTCATGGAAGCCAGTGTGTTTAACAACAAAAAATTATTGAGAAACTTGAGTATGCAGATTATATTTTCCTTACTTTTCTAGATTTGGGAAAGCCACTTAGATTTTTTTTTTTCCTCTCTGAATCATCTTTACCAATATATGCCCAAAATGCAATTGTATCGAATTCACAACTTTTTTCTTTGTGTTTGAAGGGGAGAAGGAATGTGTTAGAGAGAAAAGATGGTGTTAACATCTTGGAGGTTAATGAATGCATACTGAAGAATGCTTTCCATTATGTTACTGAATCAAGCATGAATCTAATTTTGGGGACTTTGCTGCTTCTGTTAGATTAGGTGCAGAATACAAAAAAATGATATTACTTGTTACTGAACTGTTTTGGGTTGGTTAACCTGGCTTATGCATGGTTAGAGTTAATGTACAGGGATGCTCATACCAAATACAAGAGCTAAAACCTTCCTCCTCCCAGCCCATTTGTCTTCACTGAAACTAAAGGTTTTTTTGCCCTGGTCATTTTCCAGATAGTCATGTTTGTACGTAAAAAAGTGGTACCTGGAGTGGTCTCCTTTTTAGCTGTTCCTGCTTCACTGCACTGCCACAGTCAAGGCCTTTTTTGTTCTTGTGGTAACAGCAATCTGGAAATATATTTTCTACTCTTTCTGCAGTATTGCTACAGGCCTATCTGTTAAATCTTAAATACTAATGAATCATTAAAAAGGGTATTAACATATTGTGCTGGCCCTGTATGTATGTCTTTTTCTTCATACTTTTATAGCAATTTCCGTTAAAAAACCTCATTACAGAGATTATTGCGACATGCTTTGAAACAATGGCATTCATTACATATTATCTATGTATTGGAGTTTGGGAAATTAATGCACCAGGAAATGAAATTACTCATCCAGGGTCACTGAAGATGTATGTTCAAGTCATGATTAAAATCCAAGCTGCAGACGTCCACAGTGTTTGCTGCACAATCTTTCTTCCTCTTTCTCTTTCTAGGTATTTATTTATTTATTTATTTATTTATTTATTTCAACTGCATCCTACAGTTGTACATTCAGCTGGAAAAATCCCACCGTGCTGCTTTTGGTGTCGAACTGTAATTGGCATTTAGTCAACAATTAGTTAAATGCGGCTTGTTTTTGAGCCTTCCCTTCTTTTGCCTTGGAATTCAAAGGACAGAGAGAAAATGGAGTTAGTGGGAGAGAAGAGCAAGGCTGTGGGGAAAGGTAGGCAGAGATCCAGACGTGCAGAGCCCAAGGAGCTGCTCAAATGACGGAGTGACCGTTGAGATGTGCAGCTGCTGCTGCTGTTGTTTCTTATCCACAGATGATCAGAGTTATGCAGACTTCCCAGCATTTCAGTACCGAGGAGCAGGGATAAACAGAGATTAGAGGTAAGGGAGGTACGAGGAGTGGCAGGAAAGGAGTGGGCTGCATGATGGACCTTTCCTTACACTACCTGCTCTGATAGGTCCACAGCCTAGAAGGATAGGGTGGAGATGGTGTGTATTTTTCTTTTTACAGGTTGCATCTTCTGTGAAAATACGATGTTTTAAGTGTGCGCTTGCTTCCAAATGATACCAATAGAATCAACTTTTGCAGTGCCTACAGCTTTCTAATTTGTGACTTGCAGGTGTGTTGCCCGGATGTCTAGAGGAAACTTGCATTGCAGTCTTTAGAGGGAGAAGCAGGAACACTCCAGCTACAGGCTGCATTTTTTTAGCAGGTATGACAAGGAACCCTGTTCTTGGGGTTAGGTGATCAAGAATCCCTGCCATTTGTATTAACTCTGCCTGCTGTACAGCAAATAAGTGTCTTTAGACATTAACCTATTAACATTGATACTTAGTCATCATGTAGGGTTGGGCATTAATTTCTTAACTTCTGTTTTTCTTTTAATACCAGATGGAGAGAAACAAGCATGAATTTCAGTGTAGCAAAATTGTAATTTATATATATTAATGGGTGAAAAATAATTTTAATTTAAGGAAATTTGTATTCATTTCTGAGACTTCCTGAGTACTTCATCTTAGCTTTAATTAAAGAAAACAGATGTATAAAAGGTTTCATTTTTAATATTGATAGTAAAAAAAACCCCATATATGTTTATATTTTTCATTCCACTTTAGATTTTGTGGAACACCACTCATCTGTAAACTACTATATACATATGCAGTATGACATAAAGAATAATATTTCAAGCTAGAGAGATACTTTGTCTGTTTGATTCTTTCGCAAATGCAGTTTGAGAATAGCCAGCCATTGAGGTTAAATATTTAAACCATAAATCTGGAACCAATTTAAACCATTTCTGAAACTATACAAATCCTGTGTAGTGGGTTTAAAGTCTGTGATGCCACACAGCATCCAGGAACTGGACCTCTGACTCACAAGATCCTTTATTTTCCCATATAAAATCCGCAGTAGAGTTTCTAAAACTTCATTTCCTGCTTTTCTTATCAATAATACTTCTGTTTCCTTAGACAAGCTAAATGTAGGGTATTCTTTTGATCTGCTTGAAAAGATAACTTTGTAATGCAAATAAAACAAGACTCATTCTCCAACTCAATTCCCTTCTGTTTTGATTTTTGCACTCAGCATCAGCTATGTTACTGACTGTCTAGGTATATGTACTTTGTAAATCCAGATTTTAGTTTTGCTGGGGCAATTTCAATTGCTCAATTGAAATCTAAGTAAGTCCCACTTTTAGAAAATGTGAATTTGCTTGAAAGCAGCTTGTTGTGTTGTAGGACTTCATTAGTCCTCAAAACTTGCGCTGCTGTGAAGTTCTAGTGCTTGCAGAAAATGTCATAATATTGAAATAATTGAAATAAAAACAATACACAAATGAAGAGAAAAGGTCATTAAAATTTTCGTGAGGAGTCATTTTTAATAAATATTATTTAGACGACTAAGCTCAGCTTCCTAGGAAAAGATTTTGCATATAATATTTTCTATTTTTTTATTAAAGAACTTCTGATCTGTGAGTAACGTATCTGGTGAATTCAAAGAATAAAACTTCTTCATAAACCAAAAAAAAATCCCGTTGAGGGGGAATACATTGCCTACAATGAATCCAATTTCCTACAGCTGAGAACATGATTTCTCATACAGGAAAAATTAGGGAGTTGCTTGTAAAAATGGAAAATCATGAGGGATAAAAAAGCCCCCAAACTTTATTGCCTTTTGACATTGAACTTCAGATCTCCTCCCTTCCAAGGAGAGGCCATCCAGAAGAAGAAAACTAATAAAATACTTGAATTGTTTGCTATAATTGTTCTAGATAACAGGAATACAAGGATCATGTCAGCTTAAAAGACTGTGGAAAATAGCCTTTAATTTTTTTTCCTAAATTTTAACAAAAGACACATTATTGTTAATGTATTTATATATATCTAAGAGTACATCAGGCTCTCAATCAGGTAGTACATCTTCTTGAGTTAAAAACTGATATAAACTCCAGTTTTTTTACTATACTTCACTGTTTGGTGGATTCTGTGTTTATTGATAAGGTAGAGTAGAAATACGCGCAACCACAACAATAGAGAATTACAGATCTAACCAGGAAGTGTCAATATGAAGTGATTGCAAGCAGTAAAAATATTATATTATCCTAAAACATGCATAAATTAATACAGATAAATATACTCAGATTTTGTTTTCCAGACAGGTTGTTGCATTGTGGAAGATGTTTTAAACAGATCTAATGCTAAGTCCTGCTCAAGTTTGTGCAGGCTATTACTCACCTCAAATATTCATTTCTGTTTTCAGCTTTAGTTCAAATTACATTTGGTCTTTTATTTGAAACTTTTAACCAGTTGATTCAAGCTTAGTTTTTACTTCAAATCAATTATATTCCAATTTTAAGCAGCTCCATAAGACTTAGGTTAGGTTTCTTTCCTAAGAAAAATACATAAAAATTGTAACTGTGTGGCTTGTTTTGACAAATTTCAACATGAGTCATGAATACTCAGGATTCTTACACCTTTGAACAAGAATTTTCGAGCTGCATAATTTTGATCCCAAAATACTATCTCATGACAAGTTATCAAAAATAAATTCTCAGTCCTTAAGACACCACTTTTTATAACTAGTCACAGAATTATGACCTCTTATGTATAGGAACTGTCTTATCTTCTCTTTAGATTTTATACTCCCTGAATAATAGATAAATATTTAACTGCAGTGTCAGAGAAATTGAGAAATTCTGTTGATTTTGGATACATGGCATGAAAGAATTCTGTTTGCTTCTGCTGATGAAACCTGAAGATCCCTGCTTCATCAGTTGTCATAGTACTCATGCATACTGCTGGAGAATCTTTAGTAATGAAAACTTTATTCTGAGGAGGATTCTGATAGGAATCTAGACTCTTTCTGATGCAACTGCACCGAGACCTCAAACCTGGTGTTTCTTAGAAGGTGAAAGTAAAAATCGTATGATGTTCTGCGTATTTCAAAAGAAAAACATCCTTTTTACATAAAGGGCACATGGTGCACAGAGATTGCATAAAACTGTGTTGCACTCTAATCACTGATTCCAGTGTTTTTTGAGATGGAACATACAGCTCTCTTTATTGCTGGTCTCCAGCTTTGTGGAAGTAAGGTTGCTTTCTTATTTCTAGTTAATATCTTTCCTTTTTTTATGGCATCATGACATATATGATTGCAATTCACAAGTGTGTTACTGTGTGGTTCAAGCAAATTTTAACTATTAAATGATATTCACAAGTTAGACGTAATAATGATTTCTAGGGTTTGCTTTTTTTTTGGTTTTTAGAGAAAAATTTCTGCAGAATTTGTCTTGTAGTGCTGCCAAGGTTGTTTCTGAGTTATTCTATAATTTCAATTTTCAATTATGTTAATTCTGCAACTGAATTTCTATGTGTGCTTTAGCCAGCTTGGAAGGAAAGTTGTGGATTCAGCTGTAAAACTTACTGAGAAGGTGAAACTGGAATGCATATATCCAAAAAAAGCCACGATAATCCAGGCATCCTGGATGAAACTTAATGTAGCTCATAAAGAAAATATAACTGTCTTGCATCAAATCTATGGTATACATATTGAAGACAAACACAATAGAAGAATTTCCTTTGAAAATGCTTCCAGCGAAGACAAGTCCTTATCCTTCATCAAGAGCACTTTGCAGGATGTTGGCATTTACTTTTGCTCCATTGTAACTTACCCAGATGGTATTTGGGAAAAGGTAATAGAAAATGTTCTGCCAGTTAAGTAAATCTCTCATTGTTTTTTAAATTTCTGATATATGCAAAACAGAAAGCCATGCCAATTTAGGAGGTGTCTGGTATTGCAATTTTTCTTTTCCATTATACAGCATACAAAATGGAGTAATCTGTGGAAAAGAACAACAGAAAAGAATTATTTTACTTTGACAAAATGCAATTTTAAGAGAAGCGGGAAGTTAAGAAGGGGAAACCGAGAAGACAGAAGTCACAGCAGCAACGTATTACATGACAGACTTGAGATACTAATGGTCAATATAACAGTGATATTTCCATTGGGCCAAGTTTCTTGTAGGATTTCAACAAGCTATAGGATCTCTTCAGAGGATGAAATTGCAACTACCCATGAAATTACAGGGATGAACCTTGTAACCCATGAAGTGTACTATATTTTTATCTTTATGTTGTACAGTGAGAGAATTCCTGGTCTGAAACTAGGATTGTTTTTTTTCTGGAAGACCTTCTGTACGTGCTTGTTCAGGAACAAAATAACCATTCAGGAATGGTGTGGTATCAAAAGGGAGAGAAGTAGGGAAGTTTAAATTAAGAAAAAAAACCCCTTTTCTTTTAAAGGAGACTTTTTTTAAAGATGGAAAAAGGAAGAAGGAAACAAAAAGATTCAGCTATGTCCATGTACATTCTGCGTAGCTGTCCATGTACTTTCCAAAGGCTTTGTAATTACCTGATCACTCATCCAATTTGATCTCTTTTGCAGCTCTGAGTAAGAGGAGGAAGAACCCTTTTTTAGTATTTTCCCATGTGTGTCTATCAGCAATGGTCAACTGGCAACTCTGACGCAAATAATGAAGTTTCTCTGACAGGAGACAAGTCCTTAGAAGATCATTATGTACATATGATAGAATAGTTTTCAAAAGATAACTAGTTTTGCTTATTGGATTATTGATTTGGTCTTGTGAATGTAGAAAGAATTTGTTCCTCTTTCCCATTCTCCAGAGTGAAAATAGACTTCATTCAATATTTTATTGTATTTCCCAGATAGGGAAGAATGGGTTGAAAGGAAGATTTACTTCCTAGCATTTCAAAGTCCAGAAGATAAAAGTAACAGTCCTTTCCTAGCCTGATCCTTCTGAGTCTTCATCTCAAACCTGTTTTAACTACACTTCTGTAATTTCAATGTTACAATGAAACAGCAAACCTGACTCTTGTAGGACATACCTGAACTTCAAAAATTCAACATAGATTGTTTCTGCCTGCACCACTGAAAGTTTTTGAAACTTGATTTTAGCCAGTACATTTGTTGATGGCACAGATGAAATAGGAATCCTACACTGTTTTCCTGTCTCTGCTAGCATTTTATTAGTAAACTGCCGCTCATCAAATCAGAAATTGAGTCCTGATTTTGAAAAAAATTATTGTCTCCCTGGATTGTTTAGTTAGGTAAGATAGTTTGGAATTTAAAAGACTTCTCCCTGCATGGCACATCAGCATAGCCATACAGTTCACAGTCATTCACATGTAAGAGGGAAAGTCCTGCTAGTGAAAGTGCTGATCAAAGTCCTTCAGAGTAGGACCCTGCAGTCCAGGTCAGAGTTCCTCAACTGTGATCCTTTAGTGGCATCTCTGCATGCTTGCTTCACTCTGGTGGCTTTTTTATTATGTAAGGAATAATGTTACTGAAGTAGTGTCTCCTTATTTTCTTTTCCTCTGTCAGTCCATTTATGCACAGTATTATTGCACAGTATTTATGCACAGTATTATTGCATTTATTATACATAAATGTATGTTAGAAACATACATTTTGGTTACATTCAGGTAAGCTAAGATCTGAAAATTCAGGTTGCTGATTACAAAAAGGAACAAACAAAGGCAAAACAAATCTCTTATTTGATTCAGTCCACCCTGAGTTATGGCAGTGCTGTGCCCTTAGTTACAGAGGGTTCATTTTCTATAAAATCCTTAAAGTTAAATGCAGTAGAGATCTGCAAGTTTATTTAGTCTTTTTCCTGGCCAAGGCAGTACTGATCTCAGCTATTTGTTCCTGAATCTACTGGCTAGGGTTAATCTGAAATGATGCAAGAAATAAGGCAGTCACTTTCCTGGGGGACGTTGACCTTCAGTCCAATACCTTTATTAGGCAATCCACTTACTTACAGATTTCAGCACACTATATACCACACAAAGATAGATCAGCTACCAGAAGTATGCTTTTTAAAATGATACTGTGGGATCCAGTATTCTGAGTAGATGGGATTTCTGTCTTGGTTTGAGCACACTAAAACAGAAACCTAAACCAACATCAGGCACACCTTCCCTCTTCCCTCCCCCCCATTTTTTCAAGTATATCAATTAAATCCTACTACAGAGGGAGATAATAATGTTGAAGAAAATGTCATCCTTTTCCATTACGTGAATAAAAGTTTTTGAGAACAATCCTTTTCAGATCTCAATAGATGCCTATAAACATGTTTTTTAGAAACACTGATCCAAAAAGAATGAAGTGTATCATCAGTGAAGATAAAATATTACAATTTCAATCTACATTGCAAATTAAATATGCTACAGTAGTACAGTAGTGTCACTAGACCCAGCAACTCAAGTGTTAATAAGCCTGACACTACATGATCAATCAGTTAAAAAAAATTGGGGTCACAGGAAGAGAAGAAAGAAGAAAGTCAAGTATTTGAAAGAAAGATGTCAAGTATTTGAAAAGCATTAAGCACTTTTTATTAATATTTCAACAACACTCCTATTTATGTCCCTTTACAGTAAAGGTGTCTTTATAAACAAAAAGTCCACTCTGGTTACACTCTTTCACATATGATTAAAGATGTTATCAAGTGATTTGTGGTGCATGAGGTGGCAAAATAATAATGGAGAAACTCTATTTTGGACTCTGCTCCTGGCTTAGTCTCTGGTGATCTGTAACAGCTCAGCCCCACCATGGTCTGGGTGGGGTGAAGACGATTCTTTTTCTATCAGGGATAAAAGTAAAAAAAAAAAAAGTTTTAATCTTGGAAAGGCAATGGTTGAGCTGTCAAAAGGATCTGAGATCTCAAGAGAAAGAGGAAGTTATAGAGGTCTTTTCTTGGTGTACTCTCCTTGCATTACTGGAAGATGGAAGACCTTGGAATTGGTGATAAATCACCACTTATATAAAATTTTTGATGGAATTTGTGGTGATTTTTTTGTTGTTGTTGTTTTAACTAAGTGTGGGTTCTGTATCAGAACACATAATAAAAATGGTTTTTGTTATTTTTGCTTAAATTTTGGATAAAAATTTCCTATGACATCTATGAAGTAGGTGACAGAGCTCTTGCAGACAGCACACCATTATCCATGCTTCCTTTATTGGCAGTTACTGAAACATACTGACAGAAAAGCAATGATACTTAGGTATGCAGGATATCATATTGGAAACTTCACATGTAACTACAGGATAGTCTTACAAGTGGATGCAGTACTGAAATTCTGTGCCATAATTGCAAAGAACTTGAGAGTATGTTCTGGCACTGTTACACATGAACATATTGGCAAAAAATAGTCTAGCTATCCCACAGGAAGGTACTTGCCAGCTGGGTGAATCTGTTGCTTCTTTTTTTCCTGTAATGTGAGCATACACCCAACAGTTTTCAGAACAGAATTCAACGGGGATTTTTCCCTTAATGTTCCCACATTCTGTGAGTCACAAATACTCCTGCACTAAGCAAACAAAACTCATACTTTCAGAGAAAAATCCTTTTACATTTTTTTATAAGATGTAAAGATGTAGGAATAGTTTTATTTCACCTTTATTTCACATTGATGAACAGCTTAAGTATGATCTGTAGTTTCTTACATAGAGTGCTCAGAGATTATGTCTGAAGACTGACTTTGCATGCAGTATGAAAGTGAGAAGCAGAGACAGAAGTCGCAACTAATAGAGAAAGCATTATCTTTGGAGGCATCATGCAGAAATTTATCATCAAAAAGATGTTATTTTATACACTTGCTGCCTTAAAGAGAAGCTGCAGGTGTTGTAATTTTACTTTCAAATGAAAGAGCATTGAGAGTGCAGGGTACTCCATCAGTCCATTGGGCAGGAGTGTATGGAGGTGCATGTCTAACTGTCACCCCAGGTGGCCACTCAAAACAGAGTACTCAGCTGTGTCATTTTGCCATTTGCTATTCATGTACCTAACAACAGCAAAGCAGCAGCAGGAACTCTGCCTACTTTCTTTTGTTTCAAATTATAAACTTTTGCAAAGAAATGTATACAGGAAAAGGATACATTTCCAGTCTCTAGCACTTTGGAATGGTTATAGGAATGACTTTAATTTACAAAGGAATTTGAAGGGTATTGGCAAAATTCCTTTTTTCTTCACACTATATCCTTTGTCTTTTTCTGGTTTGTCCAGATCTTTGCTTACCTATAGCCAATTGAGTCATAGATCCATTTGTTTGTTTTGATCATTTTCCAGACCTGTCTTCAGTCCTTTGGTTCTTCTCTCTTTAGTTAAATCCATCAATACAAAAGTTATCCATCTTTGAAGGGATATTTTTGAGTAAAGTGCCAATTCACAGAAAGAGTTTAAGAAATTATTCTGATCTCTTAATCATTTATTCAAGAGAAATTAAGGTCTGGTCCTGTCATCCTTGAAGGCATATCTGTCTTAAAGTTCTTAGTCTGTTCTTTTTCAGCCATTCCTTACTCTGTGGAGCATTATAATGAGTATATATCAACAGGAAAGGTTAATGTGAGATCATAGACAAATATTTGGTTCAAAATATGATTTCTATTGATATCTGTATATCAAGATATTAAGCCTTCTACAAATCTGAGGTAGATTTTTGTCTTGTTCCCAACCTGGCAAAATAAATTAGTGATAATTTACATTTAAAATGTCTTCCAGGCCCAATAACTTGTTGGACTTAACGGGTTTAATATAGGCTTCCTATATAGATACTACGTAAAACTTATTTCCTCTTACACTCTCATGTCTGTGATGACACATGATGTACCATTGCTGCTTGGTTATAGTTTCGTATTGTCATTGCCTGTAATGATAATCTTGCCCTTTTCTGACTTGCCCTTATGAAAGTATGAAGCATTTCTTCTTTGGCTGCAGTTCAGTGAAATACTTTGCACATTACCAGACCACTGTCTTAATGCCTCCTACATAACTGCAAGTTATCCTCTGAGTCATCCTGATTTAAGAAGTACTGATACTTACATCTGGTTTTGTGGGCTTCACACACCCTCACAGACTACTTGGCCTTATTAATAGTTAGTTCTTTAGCTCGCATAGCGTTAAAATGCAGCAATCCCTGAATTAGGAGGTGTTGTTTCCATTGAAATATATAATTAAAATATTATTTTAAATTTAATAGAATCAGTGATGATTGAGAGTAGGCAAAAACTGTCTTAGAAGCAAAGTAAATTAGCTTTGTGATGCAGAATTCAATCAGTTGAAGTTAGAGCAGCAATCCTAAAATACATGATAGAGAAATTTACAATGTAAATTTAACTTCAAATATAGAATATAATAAACATCATTAGAGAGATCACAAAATGATATCGTTCTACTCCCGTAGACTATGCCTTTGTTACACATGTAGATGGAAAGTCAAAAGTCTTCAGCAGTGAAAAATTATGTTATATATATAACCTGTTTAATTGAAAGCTGGCCTTTATGACAGAGCAATGTTGCATGTTTATTCACATAAAGAATGGATGTAGTTAAAATTACCTGGAATATTTTTGTCCTGCATTTGTTCATTTGTCTTTCAGCTATTGAATTCTAACATGAATTTCTGTATATTTTGAAACTAATGTTTATTTTTTCAGGCATTTTATTACAGTTAAGTGTTAAAATTAATACTAGTTTGTTTTAAAAATTCCCTTGCTATACTTGGAATAGAATGAGAAATATTCTTTTGATCCTCATAGTGACTTTTACTTTCATTATGTGAATTATGAAGTTTCATAATTGGCTGGGATGGTGTCACTGTTATATGATTGGAAATTTTCTTTCTTTCTTTCTTTTTTTTTTTTATTCATGAGTAAATTTGTGTTTCTGTCAATCAGTGACAATGGACCATTTGCTCAGGGGATATATTTTGCTAGCAACTCTGAACAAGAATGGAAGTTCATTAATAGAGTATTTAAATGCCAGATGTACCATGAAGTACTCCCGTATTTTAAATAGAGTGATCAACCTCTTCTGTGATAGCAGAGACAGAGCTTTTCTATTCTTAGCTAGTGTGATGATATCCATGCCACTCAGCACTTACTTCTATATTAATATTCTTCTGCCTGCCAAAAGCAGCACGTTGCCTAGATTTTTTTCAAGTCCCTATTCACCTGAAATAGCTTGCTTTCTATTTATTTCTGTCTCAGTTTAGAATGTGATTCATAGGTCTAACAGTAAAAAATTATCAACCTTTTAAAGCATATGGAAGCAAGAACTAATCCCAAGGGATCTTCATTCTTTGGCTGTTAGACACTGAGCTCCCCAGAGCAAGTATTCTCTCTGTATCTTACACAGTGTCAACCACACTGTCAGCACCTAATTAGAAAGCAAGACGATATAGGCAAGTGAAACTGCCTTCTTCACACCTCTGCTGTGATTCTTGACCTGTTAAATGCTGCTTTTCTTACTTTTTATCTTCTGTAATGAACTAAGGATTGGATGCCCCTTCAGTATAATAGACTAGGGAAAATAAAAAAAAAACAAACCCAAACCAGCTGTGTGGGGAGCAGAGTAGGTATCTCCTCTTCCCTTCTGAAGGAAAAGCTTAGATCAAAAGGAATTATGGAATTGTGGAAAACTCAGGCTGGAAGAGACATTCCAAATTAATATCATCCATCTCCGTGTTCTGAGGCAGGATAAGCACATCTGTATCATCCCTGACTGATTCCCATGTTGGAAATGCATGCATAAAACTCTTGTGTAGTCATTCTAACGTTTAACCAGCCTTACAAGTTTTTTTTTCCCCATTATATCTAACCCAGATATCTCTTGTTTAATAATGATTGTTTAATAATGCTTGTTTAATAATACATTGTAGTCCTTCCTTTGAAAAAAAGGGGAAGGCTCTCAAGTTGCCAACTTTCAGTCATCCCTCTGTACTAAACAAACACAATTCTTTTAGCTTTTCTTCTTAATTCATGATTCTAAATTTCATCATTCTTATTCTCACCAGAGTTTTCTTCAGTTTGTGTATAACCTTATTAAGATAAGGTACATAGAATGAAACACCATGTTCTATCTAAGGTGTTACCATTGCTAAATGATGCAGACTAATGCATCCTTTGTCTTGTATATGACTATCTGTTGTCACCTGAGAAAATTTCTCTTTTAGAAACAGATAACATTATAACATTTTTTATTCTATTTGGTTGGCAATCAGAGCATCCAGATCCTTTTATTCAGCACTGGGGATTCTTTTTTTACTTTTTTTTTTTTCTCCTCTTTTCTTCTTTTTACTCCTTATCATTTCGAATGTTCAGTTAGTTACTAAGACTAATGATGCTTTTATGTACTCCTGGTTACTTTGTTTGCATCAGAATACGCCACGATAAAGAAAAAATTGTCGCAATCAGCACCCATGAGGACTGATTTTTTTTTACGAAAATAAGATAAAATTAAAAGGGTTGTTTTACATGTTCCCTGTGAGCATTGTTTTGATGAACATGCATTGTATGTCAGTTGTTTACTATAGATATTAACCGACTTGCTGTTGTGTGGTAATTTGGGGATGACTCTCACTGTTCTGCCACTGACCCAACCTGCTGTCTAGGGAGATATTCTGCTTGCCAGGGTAGACTCTAGGATGCTGCAGTGAGACTGTCAAGCCTTGCCCAGTCCTCAGACTCCTAACCTCTGTTGCTTCTTCATATGTACACCAAATACAAGTCCAGGAGAGACCTGGAGCACATTGAGTATGATTACATGGTGCTGGAGGTGGTGGTCAAGGAATGGGAGACTTAAGTGGTTTCTCCTTGAGCCTGCTGAAGAAGGGAAAATCTGTGGGAAGAGGGGGTGGATTCCATAGGTCAAGATCCAGTTGCATGGCTGGTGACAACCACAAGGTGTTACCTTTTTATAGAACTTTTTGATGATCTTCTGCTAGGAAGAGACACCTAGGATCCACCTAATCACATGGGGAAAAAATGTCCTTGCCAATAGGCTGGTGATGGAAGCTTTAACAATAAAGTGAGATAACAACCCATAAGTGAGCAAGGAAGTGGACTGGGCTGCTGAGCAAATGGCATGGGATTATATAGACAGTAAACATCCTGAAAACAACAAATCAGGGCACAACGTGACCATTCCAAGTATGTCCACAAAAACAAGGAAATGCTAAGTGGACACACTGAGGTGGGAAATAATTTCTGGGAAATAAGCATGACTGGATGATTATATGAAGTGTCTGTACACCAGAGAACACAGCATGGGCAACAAACAAGGAATTAAAGCTCTGTGTGTAATTGCAGGGCTATAATCTCATTTGGATCACAGAGGCACAGTGGGATGGTTCACATGACTGGAGTGCTGCAATAGCTGGATATGGGCTCTTTAAGAAGGACAGTTTAGTATAGTAGGGAAGGAGAGCTGCCCTGCATGTGAGAGAGCAGTGGAAATGCGTGAAGTTCTGCCTGGGGATGGATGATGAGCCAGCCAAGGACTCACAGGTAAGGATTAGCAGGTAGATTAACACAGGTGATGTTGTGGTGGGTGTCTGCTACTGACTGCCTGATCAGGATAATCAGGCCTGATATGGATAAGACCTGACAACTGGAAGAAACTTCACATTCTGTGGTCCTCATTGGAGAGTTCAACCACTTGCTAACTGGAGAGGAGCAACACAGCAGGGCACAATCTGTCTGGTAGGTTTCTGGAGTGCATTGATGATAACTTCCTCACTATGTGATTAAGTAGCTGAAGAAAGGAGACACTCTGCTCAACCTCTGACTTACAGAAGGAGGAACTTGTGGGAGTTGTGAAGATCAGGGGCAAGCTTGGCTGTGTAGTACATTTCATGATCCCAAAAGGGGGGGGGGGATAAAAAAAAGTGGGGTCACAACCCTGGACTTAAGAAGAGCAGACTTTGACCCATTCAGGGATCTTCTTGGAAGAGTCCCAGGGGTGATGGAGAAAAGATTTTCAATGGAAACCTCCTCCAGTTGTCCATCCAGACAAGCAGGAAATCAAGCAAAAATACTGGAAGGCAAGCATGGATGAACAAGGAGCTCCTAACTAAACTCAAGCATAAAAAGGAAGCATAGATGGGGTGGAAGAAGGGGCAGTTGACCTGGAAGGAACTTTGAAACACCGTCTAAGCACAAATGGCTATAGTTAGGGAAGTCAAAACTGACCTGTAGTTGAATCTAGTGGGTTAAATATTTTTTTTTTTGGGGGAGGGGGGGCAAGTCTCCCGCAATCTCTATAAGCCAAAAATACTTCATCTTAGCTACTCTTGTACGCCACTGCAGCCATCAATGGGAAATAGAGATTTGCTGGAGTATGGTATTTTCTCTAGTATCAACCATCGCTGCTGTGATACCCAGTAGTTAAATCAATACCAGAGTTTTATAACTTTGGGTTTTGCTTCTCAGTGTAAAAGTGATGCATGAAATTTCGAGATAATGGTATTTGGAAATCATTACAGGATGCAATTGCAGGGGGAAATGGAAAACATACAGTGACAGCTTTAAAATATTCCAAATTTAGGAGATAGTACTAATTTATATGACAGACTGAATAATATTTTATTTGGGGAAATATATGATAGATTATGGAATGAACAGAGATAGGTGAAAAGCAGAAGGTAAAAGGAATTACAGATTCAGATAGTTCAACTTCCAAATACTCTAAAGGAAATAACTGAGGTGATTAATATTTTAATTTCTGAAATATTATTATCTGCAGAACCTATTTCTGCTGCTTGTATTTCTAATGATGAATGCTTCTTTCAGCTGGTTTGTCAGACCAGGAATATATTTATAACCCAATAAGGACAAAAAGGAATCGAAAAGAAACATTTGATTCCTTCAATTTTCTTATTTGTTACAAAGCTGCCTAATAAATTTATGAAATAAAATGTATCTTCCCTTCTTCTCCAATATATTTTAAATCCATAAAACAATACATTAAAGGTAACAACTAGGCTCTGAGATGCAGGGCAGCAATTTCTCACAGTGCATCCTCATGCTTCACTCCTGAGCTTTAGTTACAATGCTTCTGGGGCCGGGCAACTTGCTTGTGTGCTCTCTCCATTGCTTTGGCACCCTTGCTTTTCCCTCCTGAGAAATGGTGGTTCAAATAGCTGTCTTTAGGATCCAGTTTGATTCTTCACACCCTTTCCCTTCCCCTCTCCCTACCTGCTTCCTTCTGTGTGGCTTAAAACCTGGTATCCTGTGCCCTGGCAGAAGTCCAGCCCTCAGGAGCCTCATAGAAGATATGAGCAGGTAGGCATATATGCACACACATACACATGCTGTGACGTGCAGTTTCTCAGTATAGCATTTCTCTTCATCCACCGTGAGACAATATGGGTTATTTACAAAAAGTGAAGGCTGAGGCAGGCTGTATCTCTCCTGTCTATGCATTGAACTCCTATTGCTGGTAAATTCCCTTCCTCCTGAATTGATGAAATTCCTAGAAAGAATGAAAATCTGATATTCTGACCTCTCATATCTTCAAGACTGTCCTGCAGGTGAATCCTGACATAATGCATTATATGCTTTCATCACATGACTTCTTCTCCAACAACCAAATTCTCTTTGCTAGAAGTTCATGAATATTTATTCTGAAGAGAGCATGAGTTTTCTCATTCTTATTAGCAGTGTGTTCTCTCTCTCCCTCTTTTTGGCTTTTCCCTTTCCCTGCACTCTGGGTAACTAAAGTTCAGCTTAAAAGAGTAAAATAAAAACAAAGAGCAATGGAATATACCTAAACAAAGTTCAATTGGCAGGTGAATTACAATTGCATGCGAAGTGTTTATAACATCATGCAGAATTCATAATTGGTACAGAAAGATTTACCAAATTGTTGCACTATAATTTAATATATATTTAAAGGGATATTTTAAGGGTATAGGAGCATAAATACTTTTATTTTAGCTTTTATGATCTGAATAGTTGATATTAGAAAAATGCATTATTTTCAAACACAGCACTACTGCTGGTTTCTGAGTCCAGCTGTAGAACAAGTGTCAGTAGCTCATCAGAAATTAAGATCTTTACTGTTTTAAGTTATTTAATAGCTATGCATCCTTGTTTCTGGGTCTCATCCAAAAAAGGGAAAACCAGGTTTTTTTAGAAACTCAACAAAACCGTGTGGTATGTCCTAATACAGTTGGAAGACATTAATTTAGGAGCTAAATATAATTCCATATAAGCATATTCAGGAAAGGTAAAGGGGTCACTCTTGAAGTATTTCCTTACCTGAAAGTTTATTTTCTTGGTGCAAAGAAGAGCTCCAGAGAAAGTTCATCTTCATAAAATTTTAAGCCTCCTTTTCATCTGTAATTTGATTTCTCACTTCTTATAGGCAGAAGAAGAATATTGTATTGATTTAACACTCTTTGTATAAATCCATCTCTGATAGTGCTTAACCTCTGTTGAGCTTTAAGCTTCAACAGAGATGCAGAAACATGTAAAGCCAGAGAGTGTTTCTGTACATTTTATTTTACTGTGTTGAATTTTGCCTTTCTGAAGTTGCAGAACTAGATTTTGAAGTATGAATATTGGTTTCTTCATAAATGCTTTTAAACCAGGAGGAATGTATGAGACTTACATGTTGTTCAGAGTGAAATTCTTGAACCTTATGTAAAATTATAAATCTGGGACTCGTTAAACTTGCAGTGCACAGCACTTTAAATGTCATAGATAGATACCTGACTTTAAAAATGAATAAAAAAGCTAAAGACAAGTGCAAAAAAATTTTAAGTGTATAGGACAAGAATCAAGAAGTAGAAAGTCTGAAAATCTCTACCCAAAAGAATGGGACCAAAGGGACCAAATTTTTACATAACATTCATTTTGACTTTTAATTTGCTCTTTGCAGCAAGGGAAGGAAAGGGAAAGGAAACAAAAAAAAAATAAAATGACTACAGCATTATTTTAATTTTTCCTCAAAAAGTATTTCTTAATTCCAGCAATTTCTGTGCTGCAAAATTTGAGTTTAGTTGCTTGATCCTTTAAATCCTGGGAAGCTTTTTTACACTCTTTTATAGCTCTATATTTCCGAGATCTGTTTTCCAAGAAAAATATTGAAAGATCACGTACTTAAAGACAACGAAAACTCACATTTTTTTTCTCCTTTAAATGTCTAATGGTAGATGGAAATATGAATAATTGCAAAATTTAACATCCTACCAAAAGAGTTGCGGGAGGATATAAAACACAGAGCACTTCTTTTCTAAGCAGAAGCAAATGCACCTAGAGTGAATTCTGTCACCTCCCCTGTTTTCTGTCCAGGAGGCAAGATGACGTGGCCATGGCAGGGGCAGAGCAGGTGGCAGGGGCAGAGCAGGTAGCAGTGGCAGTGGCTGGAACGAGCAGTGGGCAGGGGAACTCTATTTTTACCAGATGCAATGATACATTATTTTTTGCATTTCTGAGATGTTCACACATCGTGTGTCACCTTGAGCTGTGTGTGTGCGAGGGTGAAGGTGTGTGGGTCTGCTTTTTTCCCATAGAATTATTTCTCGGAGTGGGAGGTTCTCATCCCACATGAACCAGGCTGAAAGCAAAGAAACTGTGTTCAGGAAGGTGCTAAATAAAGAAAGTGGTTGAACAGAAAAGGAGGATGAAAGAACTATGCTGATGTTGGTGTCAAAATAAAATGGGGCAATCACTTAAAACAAAAGCCTGGAACACTTTAGTGTACTTGGAAGATTTAATTAGAACTACGTAGGTCTCCCCTGCTTGTGCCTTACATAATCATTTAAGTTGTGCAAAGTATCATGCTGTAAAAAGGGGAGAGATTTACATTTTTTATCAAGAGTGAAAGTACCTGAACGTTGTTGCATACTGACAAGTAATGTACAAATGCAAAGTAAAAAAATAAAAACATATTAGGATACCTGTGTTTAAAAATGGTTGTGATGATAGAACGTATGGAAGCCAAGAATCTCAAACCTGTTTCTATTTTAATGTGGCTGTTTGTACATAGTTCTCATTATTAACATATTATTTTTTTTTTTGTATACCAGAATATTATACAAATATATCAAGATTTGTACCTGGAAATTCTTCACTGAAGTTGCAAGGCAACCTTAGCTTTGCAATGTGCCTATTACGGTATACTACTCTATGCTGTATTATATATTATTGGGAAGCCAGGATATATTGTTTGGCAAATATAACAAAAAGTTAATTAATAAATTGTAAGGCAGAAGGGATTTTCATTATTTTGGTAGGAAATGTTTTATCTGTTTGTTCGCAGCTGACCATATGTGTAATGTACATTTTTCTAGCTAATGTATAGCAGAGTGGCAGGGAAGAAGGCTGGTTGTTATACAGTCCTGGATAGCTGCACTTTGGGTCAGATGGGAATCATCTGGAAGGTGGGAGGTAGCATTATACACATAATTTCCCTAAAAACCATGTTTAGGTACGAGAAATACCTGGAGTTCAAGGTGGCATTGGCATGAAATAATTAGGACAGCAAGAATGGACCCAGGAGAGGATGGGGAAGACTTCCTAAGGTGAATGTGGGTAGCAGTAGGGCTCGCTTATAGGAGAGGACAGGAAAGACTGCACGCTTAAGAGGAAAACAATTCTCGGAGAAGAAATGGGTTTTACCATAATGCAGATAGTTGCTAGAATTCAGTGGTCTGAAAAGTGGAGCAGGCAGAAAGGATCTGACCTCTAAGAATATGATATGAAAGAGAGAGAATTGATTTCAATCACCTTTTCATTTACCCCTCTTCACTGGCAGATCTGAATCTCAATCTGCAGATCTGACTCTTCTAGATATAAAAAATATTACATGTTCTAATGTACTGACTTTTGAGTGACTGCACTTCAAGAAGCATATTTTGCAAGTGTACAGTCCCATCATAGTAGTCATTCAGTCTAATTTGGATAATCCTTAGGCTTCCTTGAGTAAATTCTTGCTCGAACTAGCATGATATCTTAAATGATTATCCAGCCTTGGCAGTCATCTTCTGTAATAGAAATGTAGCTGTCTTTGGCAAGCTGTCCAAGGATTTAATTAGCTTCACTGTGTTGTACCTTCTGCTTAGCTTAGTGAATTTATCTCTCTTCTGTCCTTGTCTGTCATAAACTTTCTATCTCCTCAATTACAGTCTACATGAATCCTCAAGTGTTTTTTTTGTTTTTTTTTTTTTTTAGGTAAACTCATCAGACACAGTTCCTTTTGTCTTTCAGCGTTTCAATGTTTTAACCACAATTTTGGTGTCCCAAGGCAGAGGGAATGTAAGTTTTCTCTGCTCTACTCCATTGATAAAAACCTGCAGGCTAGACTTTCTCATTCATTGTTTCACAGAGACTGCAGAAGTCTCAGAAGTCAGAGACATCCACAATGAATCCTCTGTCCTGTTAACATACAGGATTATGCCTGCATTTCCAGTAGTTTACTTTCACATATGAAATCCTACTTCTCTTTGCACCTATCTTAGGAGGTGAGTTAGGCCACCCTGTAATGATGATTTCTCCAGTACCCATGATACTGACAACCCTGGCACTACCGGCATCCAAAGCAATACAGTTTATCAGCATTTATTCCCTAGATTTTTGATAAAAAAATTATATCAAGGAGAATCTAAATCTAGCTCAGTCCTAAAGTGCAATCAGTTCCACCCAGAGTCCTACTGCAGCCATCCCCATGAATCTGGTTGCATCTTCATTTTAAAACTTCTTTTATAAACACATTTTGATGCCTTTAATGACTGTCATTTTTCCTAAACAATTTTAATTTTCTGTTTCTGCTTCCAGTTGTTGCCACAGGTAGAGGCAAACACATTAAAAATGCACAGTAGTGAGATTTTTTTTTTTACTTAAAGACATCTAATAAAAAATAAACTAATTGAGGAGCTTGAAAGATCAGTCTTTATACACTGTAGGAAAAGCACTCTGATCATCAACCTTTTTCAGCATTAGTCTTCAAAATGATGAAACTCCTAACTTATGAGATACAAGCATTACACAGCTGACCTTAGAAAGCAGGTGACTATTGAATGCTCTGAATATCAGAAACATTGACAGTGTTTCCACCGAAGAGCTTTTAAATTTATTTTTAATTTTACTTATTTATTTACTTATTACATTCATAAGCAGTGAATTCTATTACTAAAAACAGTAACTCAGAGCAGTCAAAAATATGTTAAGATACACCTACGGTTTATATGTGGTAGAAGTAATGAACTTGTCTGGAAATCTCCTTTCATGCCACAGCCTGACTATCACGCAGGTTTTTCCCCAAGTAGAGTATATGAACGGATAAGAATTCTTTTATTTAAGTGGTGAGGTTCGTGAATGGGAGAATTGTAGTTCATAGGCTGGAATATCTTTTAATGTAATTTACTAATGCATGTCCTGAGGGTCACATCAAACCATTTTCTTATTCTAATTAGTGTGAAAGCAGAACAAGACTATTGCAAATTTAATCAGACTGGTCCAATAATTTATGCAGTTGAATATTTGCTGAAACTGTTAATAAAGCACTCATGCACTCAAAATTTATAGAAGTAGTCTTCTTGCAATGTCATCACAGACTCGTGGTTCCATAAAGATTGTTTTGCCTAAATGTGCACAAAAATATAGTCACAGATATTTTACAATATCAATATATTTTTCAATATCTCAAATCATCTGAATATCTTTCTGCTGTAAGTCAATTTCATCAATATTTGCCATACAGGAATTATTGATACTAAACTTCCCTTGAATTAACTCTAAGCATTTTTTTTTTGTTTGTTTGTTTTTTGTGTTTTTTCCAACAGATGTTTTTGAAGAATCTCATAAACAAAACAATCTTGTGTTACCAAGCCAGGAGAAAATGTTGCTTTTACTTGCCCTTGTAAAATTGGAGATTCAGTGCTGCAAGTGTTGTGGGAAAGGATTAAAGCAGAGCAGGTAGATATCGTTGTTCCGTGCAGCTCATCAGGAAAGCAAAGCTTAGGTTCAGATTTCAAAGAGTGTACACAGATCGCTCTGATCAGGCAAACTCCAAAATTGTATGTAGTGATAGGGCAAGGGGTAATGGGTTTAATCTTAAACAGGGGAAGTTTAGATTGGATATAAGGAGGAAGTTCTTTACTGTGAGGGTGGTGAAGCATTGGAGTGGGTTGCCCAGGGAAGTTGTGAATGCTCCATCCCTGGCGGTGTTCAAGGCCAGGTTGGACAGAGCCTTGGGTGA
>JANEMJ010015420.1:13050-38908 GCA_024361745.1 Cacatua alba
ATGAAGAGTCCCTCCCCAACATCCCTATAGGCCCCCTTCAGATACTGGAAGGTTGCTATGAGGTCTAATATATATATATAATAAAGGAATCTATTAGATATATATTTTATATATATATTTGTTGTTTCTAATTAGATTTATAAGTCGTTTACATATATATTCTTTTGCTGTGATGACCAAGATGCAAACCGTTAGAGTTCTAAGTAGAGATTCCCTGTGTTTAGCTTTTGTTACGATTAGGCGAGCTTTCTAAATTTCAGTGAGAATACGCAGTCTCATTTCCTCCAAGACTTAACACTTTTTGCTCTGTGTGCCTGGCATTTTTCTTGTTAGTTGATTATTAAACTTTGTTCCTTAGCCGTGCCACTAAACAAATTATATTATTTACAAATAAAGTGATTTCCATCTGATTTATTTAAAGCTCATTTTCACATAGCGTATGGAGATGTACTTCTTTTTGTTTGATTATTTTTTTTTCTCCCTTGTGCAACTTGTTTTATTTTAGATCAAGTCAAGTTTGGTGTTAAACTAAAAAAATAACAAAAAAAATCAAACTAGAAAGGAAAATATTTCTGAGGATTTTCCTGTTAGTTTTCATTAATTAAATGAAATTTTATTTACCCAATGAATATTATTGTTGTATCCAATTGTTTCGTTTATAATATCTTTTAGATTTTAAAATAAATATATTTTAAATAACTAATTTAAAAAGAAAAAATACAAAAAAATGCACCTCAGTTAATCCAAAGAGTTATTTAAAAATTTTAGAACTCAGAAAATTCAAAGTAGGATGGACAATCATCAGTTTAATTACTTGATTTAGGATGGTCTGTTGATCAAATATGATTTTATATTTAAAGCAGCAATGTTCTTAAGAGCCTTTCCACTGGTTTAAGGAATTTGCATCTCTTCAACAGCTATCTAAACTCAACTTAAGTTTTTGAATGCTTAGAAAAATATAAGGCTCATTCAGGGTCATTTAGGCTAATCTTGAGATTTGCTGCAAATCAAAAAAGGAAAGCTGGAACAAAAGAATTAAACCTTTATGATTTTTTCTTCTCTTCAAGATGCACTTAAACAACTCTATCTTGAAACGTTTCTGACCAGCTTCTCTAAGCGCACACTAACAATTTAGTGTTGATGGATGTCTGCTTTTACCTACACTCATGCTCAGCTGTACTTCTAGAAAAGAATAGCATGTCTAAAGATGGTAACTGTTGTGATACCAACAATGAAGTGCCTAAATTGTTTCTCCCTCTGTTGCTGTTGTTTATAGAGCTCAGTTAGTGGAGAAAAACACTACTGAATGTGAAAATAACAGGCTGACACGGCCCAGATATCTGTAGCCATCAATGTATTCCTCATGGCTTCCTCAGCATTGAATGAAAACATGTAGGAGCTTAAAATGACCCATTAAAGTCACACTGTGCATTGAAACATATGAAAACAACTTTCATATTAATAATTTGATGTTATGCATTTATTAGCATCTGCATTAACTATTTTAAAGCTCCTGTAGATATGCCTGCCCAAGATATGGCGAGACATTGAGACATTACTGCAGACTTACTCCTGCAGTGCAGATCCCTGAGTCAGTCTTTTTTGATGCTAGCAGTTAAGAAGGCAAGATAGAAGTGCAGGAGTGTTTGCATGGTGCTAAGAAACAGGATGCCATATAAGCAACCCTCAGCAGCACAATAAGTTTTATTTTGGATACCCCTAAAAATTAGGTTCCCAGCTTTCACTGTTTTTAGTGGTGTTTGACTTATTATTGTGTGAGACATACCAGCAAATCTCAATTCCTAATTCTGTATTTTTGCTATCATTTCAAATAAATGAAAGCTCTTGTTATTTCAGTGTGAACTGATTAGGAATGTCTTAATTCAGATTCAAAGCAGTCCAATTACTGTCTTTAATTTCACAGAGCACAGCTCAGCCATGTTAGAAATCTGTATATAGCAGCATCACATTTCTATAGGAAAACTAGAAAGAGGAAGATAAAATGGCTCTTCATGCCTATAAAAATGTTCTGCTTAGATTAAATGCATCATCAGCCATTCAGCCATGTGATTGCTTGTTAGACATGCCATTTTATGCAAGTTTTGACACTTAAATGTCATCTTAGTTCATAGCCATCATTGTGCATAATTGATATCTTTTAAGATGCTAGGTACCTGATTGGCAGTCTGCTTTGAGTTGTTTGATGTCTAAATGCCATTGTTGTTCCTACAGAAACCTTTTGGACCTCAATTAAATGCCAGTTTTCATATTTCTTGGCTGTGTGTTTCTACAGAGAGCTTATAATTTAAGGCTTTACACAAATAATTCTGATATGATTCTGCATGTCTTTTCATTAAAATTCAGAAGTACACAAAGAATCTGTACCTATAATATTTCTTTTGAAACTTTTTTTTCTTAACTAAAGGTAGCAACATAGTCATTTGTGCTGATAGCACTAAAACCTTCTGGTAACTCTCCCTTGCATTACAGATTCTAGTTCCCAGACAATAGACCTCATCATATTCTATGGCACTCTCTAACTCATAAAGTAGAACTACTTTTGTTAGTCTATTTTTCACTAATTTCATCTTACAATAGCAGTGGCTATTGCCTAACTGCAGGCTACTATTAGAAGCTTTGTATGCAGCCTAAAGCCAGGATATGAAGAAATCACCAGTCCTGATCCAATCCAGATAAGTGTATCATACATTTCTAACTACAGCATGTTCTAAGATGAATATGTGCTATTTTAGTGGTCAAAAAACTTTGCTGATCAAAGTTCCAGTCCTGCAGACCTTAACTAACTTGAAAGACCTTACTTGCATTTCAGTCTCACTGAAGATTACTTGTAAAGGTTCTCAGTCTTGCCCTAGATTATTAAACAGGATTCAATACCAAGCTTTCATTTTCTGTCTGAAATTAGCTGTCTCTGTTTTAGCAGCTTTTACACACTCGGGTAATGTTGTTGCATTCATATATTTGTCATAGCGTATTCATGGCTGTGCCATTTGTGGGAGCCTTAGCAGAAGTTTGAAATGGTCTGTGTCACAAATGGCCCTAAAGGCACTGAAAGGTTTAAAGCATTCAGCCTCAGGAGCATTGGCCAACAGAGAAGAACTCTTTTGAAAACCTGCTCCCAAGGGTTGTTGGACAGAGTCCTTTATGTCTTAGTTTGCACATTAATTCTGCTTTCAAGGTTTTACAATACAAATTAAAAGAAGTTTTATTTCGGAATTAAAATCTTTCATTTCAAAGCCAAAGCTGTCTGGAGATCATGGGATATTTTAATTATTTGAAAGGCATAATACTGTCAAATTTATGAAAGTCACGTATTCCCAGTGGACCTGTTGTGACCATTTTTCCTTGATTCATTTTTTGTTGTATTTTCTTATGACATGCGTATTAACAAGCTTCAGTTTATGACCTTCACGTTTGCTTATTTTTCTTTTGGAGGTCTTCATAAATCACCAGAAGATTTTGTTTAAATCATCATAAATAAAAACCAACCAGAGAATAAGTCATTGAAATGGACAGAAGCAATTTCCTTTCTCTCTATTTGTGCATAATAGTTGTCTGGCCCATAAGCTATACAAAGAGGGTGAAACACTTGCACAGCAGAGAAAATGTAGCCATATCCATGTTTGACAAAATAACAGTACATTCATAATGCTGTTGGCTTCTTAATTTCAAAAGGCAGATTTTAATATTACTGACTTCTGAGAAAGATAAGAAGGGCAGTGCAGAAGACATTATCAGTCCAGTGTGAAAATAATGCATTCAAAATTAAAGACAGCAGTTTAATTAAGTGCATGAAAGGCTGGCTTTTATGATCATATTTCAAACACTCGAATGTCTTTTCATCCATTCTGCAGTGTGACTTTACTTAATAATATATCGAGAACAAAAAATGTATTGGAGTCTTTCTGCAAATTCAATTAGTCCAATAAAAAGTGAAAAATAGTTTCTTTTTCATTAAAAAGAACTCAACCCTAGCCCTTCTGATGACAAAGTGTGAGATGAGGGAAGAGGGAGAGCTAAAGAACTATGAAAATTCTGTCTTTGTTATGCATTTATGTGTGCATGAAACAGATGAAGTGTCACCATTAGTAACGTTTGTTATTGGAAGGACTAATTACATTCTGCTACAGTTAGTAGTTTATCAGATGCAGACCACAGGGTACTTACTTCTCTCCTAGGATGCACTCACGGTACAGCAATAATTCCAGAGTTTATTGGGCTGCAATAGGGAGGGTAATTATGCTAAAATGCACCTCTTTCAGTGCTAAACTTACAACTACCATGACACATTGCACTAGTGCTTTACAGGTTAAGTGCAACATCTTGGATCTTTTCTACCTGCTAAGATTTTATAGCTAAGGGATGCACAGACATCATAGATCTTGTGTTCTAAATCAGAAAAATGAGTAATAAAAACAACCCAGAAGAGCAGCATTTCAAATGAGGAATTAAGTGTGGTACACAACGAAGGAAGTAATGTGCATTTAGAAAACTCTGACATCAGTTAAAATGGGATGACAAAGGGATAAAAGATAAAGATACTGAGCTTTCAGTCTGAAAGCAGCACGTTACTGGCTCAACCATGCAAACATCTGTAGTGGCTGAAAGTTATTACCACTTGTCAGCTCCTCTCTGACCTCTGTGAAATGAGGTGCTAGTCTCAGTCTGGCTCCCAGTGGACAGATGTCTCATTACAAAAGCTTCCAGTGACACAGCTGCTTTGTCAGTCACAGTCTTGGTGCAAAGGGTTGTAGCGGTACCACGGTGAGTAGACAACACCCTCACCTCTGAAGTGGATTCTTTCAGGTCAGGGCTGAGGCTGGCAAACCACTTGAGAAGGCTCGAAACTCCACCGCTAACACAGGGTGACCCTGGGTAAATAAAAGATACCATTTTCCAGAGCATTTTTCATCTTATTTGTCTTGTTCTTGATTCTTTTAATACTATGCCTTTGTTCTAGGGCATGTTTCTCACTATGTTTCTCTCAGTACGTATTTATGAACAGATTCTTTTCCAGATAACTATTCATGTCTTAATTTCATTTTAACTTCAAAATATTCCTCTCCCAGAGGCTTCCTTAGAATAATTATTCATACTGTAGAGAATGAGACAGGCTGTATTTTGAAAATAAAGCAATAAATTTACAATAACGACTCATCAATTTTTTAAGAAATAATTTTGATATAACAGAGGTAAGAACTATAAAAATTATCTGCCTTCACAAGCATGCAGGTACAAATAAGAACAACTGTTTATGGAAGTATGATTTATTAAACATATGTTTGTTTTTTCATATAGGTCACCCTCCCGCTACAGGTACAGGAACATTATACATTACTTTGGGGGATGTCAATGACAATGTCCCATCCCTTTACCCAACACTGGCAAAAGTTTGCGACGATGGGAAAGATCTCAGGATAGTGGTACTCGGAGCAACAGACAAAGACCTTCCTCCCAACACAGATCCATTCACGTTCGAACTGAGTAAGCAAACTGGCCAAGAAAAAATGTGGAGGCTAGCCACGCTTAACGGTAAGTCTGTTACTTATTTTAATTATTCATTTTGTAGCCCTACATCCCAGATACTCACCCTGAGGCTGCCCATTTTGTGAATTTAGGAGCAGTTGTGTGCAAAAGTCTTGCAGGATGGACCCGTTGCTGGTGCTTTACAACGTTTTCTTGGACCGGCTGCCTGGAGGGAAATACTAACAGTCTGTCTGCATTCTCTCTGAAACCTGACTTCTTTTCCTCCTCTTATCATGTTGAACAAACTTTCCTCTTTCAGTTTTGCATTAAAGAAAGTCTGCTAATGACTTGTAGTTTTGTAAGGATCACAATATTTCATGGCATGGAATTTGTTTGCATGAGATGCACAAGGCTTTGCATAAGGACAGCATGAAACTTTTGCATGGGCTTTAGCAGGTTATTGTTACAATATACAATGTTACAATTGGTTATAAGTTGAAAAACTTCCTGATCTTAAGAGTTTGACCTTTTCACAAATAAAATACTCCAATGCACTGGGACCATACGCTACTGGTAAGAAGATCAAAGCACATGCTATGCAGTTGCAGAAGGTTCATTTACCAAATTGTAAACACAAAGTAGTACATTCTATGATTTCTTTTTAATGTATATTATTTATGTTTGTTTTCTAGCATGGAGTATCTATCTCTGTCACTACTGAACCTGTTAGCGATTTGTTTCATACTCTTCTTAGAAAAAAATAAAGGCGGATGTAGCCAGGATGTAGTCAGAATGTACCCAGGGTATAGCCAGGATATCTGTACCTGGCTTCAGGACGAAGTGGAGTCATCATTTTCTTTGCTGTTCTCCAAACATCAAACTACCTCTTTGTTAACAGCCCTAAAAGAACCAGCACACTCATCTGGGTACCAGTAGCTGTTATGACCCACTGTTGCTCAGACAGAGCAGATCTGTGCATTTGAAGGTGCACTATTCTCTTTGCTGCTTTCTCAGGCAAACTGGGGAAGCAGTTAAACAGTTATGCCTGTACTTCCTTGCAAGAAGGGTTTTTTCCTTTAATAAATACATATATTCTTCCCTCTTGTGTTGCCTTGGGGATGACATGCCTTAGCACTTGATTAGTGTATTAGTTTCCACAGGTAAATTCTGCCAATAATTTGCAGACATTTAAATAGTGTATTTAAAGAAAAAGAAGCTCTTAAAAATCTTTCTTTTGGTGGGGTTTGGAATAAATTCGCAATTAGCTCTCAGCCCAAGAAAGAATTTCTGTACTGCCTCTTCTTACCTCCAATTAAATTCTTTAATCTTTTCCTTAGGCTGTTGTCATTTTCTTAATTTCCAGGAGTAACTGTATCATATCTGTTTGTAAATTCTTCTTTCCTTCCAAACAACCACTATTTGGCTAATTCTCACCTTATCTTTTGCAGATACTCATGCCCAGATCATCCTGCTTCAAAACCTGCAAAAGGCCAATTACAACATCCCAATCTCGGTGACAGATTCTGGGAATCCTCCTCTGACTAACAACACAGAATTGAAACTGCAAGTGTGTGCCTGCAGGAAATCCAAAATGGATTGCAGTGCAACTGATGCCCTTCATATCAGCATGACCCTTATCCTCCTTTCGCTTTTTAGCTTGCTTTGTAAGTCTTTTTCTGAACTGTAAGTAATGAAGTATTATTTAATGTCTCATTTGCACACTGTGCAGGAACTGAAGGAGAGGTTAAATTTATACATTGATATCGTAATGCAGTAAGTTTGGGGTTTTTTTTTCTGAGGAAGTAGCTATAAGAAAAAGGGAGGGAAGGGATTTTTCATCATCAAAAATAGCAACGAATGCCTGGTTGTCAAATTAAGAAATAGAAGCAGTAATTTTAAGAGGAATCAAAGAGAATTAGAGCTAGCATATGATAAACCAAGAAGTACCAGCTGTAGTAGCAGATTAGTGAGACACTTCTTTTCATCTCTCTCTGCTTGAATTCAGTTCGAAAACAGAAACAGGAGATTAAAGGTGTTCTTGTAATAATAGCTGTTCTGGGTCACCATGAAAATGAGTACTGTCGTCTTCAATCTATTCCTCTGTACAAAGTGTGCAAGCAACTGGAACATGAGGAACTTATTTGAGATTCTGGGCTTAGAGCCACCCAGAATTGATAATCAAATTGCAGGTGTGGGTTGGTGGGCAGAGAGACCTATTAGGTAAAGGAAGCTTTTGCTGCTTCCAAGAAAGCTTTCTAAAACAGGCTCACGAAATTCCTTACTTCAATTGGAAAGAGCAAAAAAAACTCAGGGGGACTGAAGAGTGTCTAACCTCGACATTCACTGGCTTGTCCTGTGACAGCTCCCAGCAAATTTTTTAATGCAATATTATTTTGAGTTCCTTATCTGTTAAAAGAGAATAGCTGTATCCTAGAAATGTGACAGTAAATCTGTTGTTCAAGGATTATTACCACCGTCTTATGTCTTATGTTAGTAAAATACATTGTATGGCGAACTAACACATGAGTCTTAGTGAAAGTTCTTATATTCTTGTCGAGATAAAATCTAGCATGAGGCAGAGATAGCTTACACATCTGAGGCTTGCTTTGTGCTTGATTACACATCTTGCCGGTTTTTTTCTTACATTTTCTTGCTTTTATCCCAAAAGGTTAGCAGGAAGGTCGTTATGAAAGAATTAGAGTTAACTAATGTTTGTGGATGCTCTTTGAAGATGAGAAGGACTATAGAAATGCTAAGTGCAAATTCACAATCCTTGTTCCAATCAGTGACATCTGAAGTATCTTCATTGGCTTTGGTTCAGTTATTTTGGGTTTCGACTGCTGGAACCAAATGCAGAATTCAGCTGTTAGAAGTAGTATGTTAAAAATATTCAACAGTACGTGACACTATCAATCAATCAATCACATCAGTGATATAGATTCGCGGCCTATTGATCCACCTGTATTCTTGTTGCCACTCCATAAATGTTGCTGATGCTATGCTAGGCATGACTTTAGCCACTGGAATTACTTTTTTATCTGACATGACCTGCACTTGAACTTTACTTACATTAAAGCATCTGCTCAGAATACAATAAGGTAGAGAAAAGTTTTTTGGTTTTGAAAGCAGCCATGTTGCTTTTATCTAACCCCCAAAGAAGTCCGATCATTTTCCTAAATAATTTTATAATTTCTTATAATGAAATTATGAAAAGCAGTTCTAGGTATTGGAAAGCTCTTCTTGAGTTGCTTTTGTTGACTATAGATCTTCTCCAGCACAGTTGTAAGCAGAATATAGGCCCCTGGCATCTGAATGGTGCATGGTGCTCCAAATGATAGGGATTTCCTCTCTTATTATAAAAGAATAAATAACACTAAACAGTCTTTTCACTGTGAAAGAACACACATATACCTAGAACCTTTCTTCAAACTTACATTCATTCAGAGAACTGTAATAAGTATGGGGAGAGTTGTAATTTTAAATAAAGAATAGAGTACAATTACACACATGATCTACCAGCAATATGGTGTTCCTGTCTGGGGCCTGAGCAATAAAACCAAAGCAAAAGGAAACAGTGGGTGAGGTGAAAGCAAGGGAAAAGAGAGGTCTCCCTCTTAGGATGGAGGCTGTTTTATACACATTTGTGAGTGAGAGCGTGGATTCCACAAACAGACTTCAACAGAGAGCGACATAATCCTCAACACAGGACCATGGTTTTGTGTTAAAATTTACTGCTAGTCAGCTGTGTGGTTTGAGTTCACCCAGTGACACAGAGCGAGGCTGGTATTCCACGTCTGGTACAGTGACCTAATTATGCTTATACAAAACCAGCAAGCATAACAACTTTCATAACCATTTTCCTCAGGTGTAAATGACTACATGGAGACATAAAAGAACGAGGCCAGGAGCCAGTTAAAATACTGTGGCTCTGTATTTGAACTTCTCTAAAATATGCTGGTTTCATTGCATTCTTAATTCATTTTCACACATAGGTTTTTTTATAACTGTGATTAGCTCCATTGCAATGTTTTGTATAGTCCAAATATTTATCAGAGTAATCAAAGCTTACGATGCCATAAAAACAAAGAGAACTTTAGTGCTTATTGAACAGACGAAACATCCCATTTCTAGTGGCAAGTTATGGGTTTAATTTTTGCAAAAGCCCTTACGTGGCTCACTTTGCTCCCAGCGTTTATGTTTTATGAGGCTCTTGTTCCTAGGAGGTAAATCTTTCAGTCAAATGAACTTTGTTATTCATGCCAAAGTATTTCTTTTCATATTTGACATCTGGTGTGAGGATACATAGCCCTATGAAGGAGCTGTTCATGGTAAAAATGCCCTGCATGAATCTTCTCCTCATACAAAACATCTTGGTATTATCATTTAAATGGTGCAATTATTATCTATGGTTAGAATATGTGCCTCCTTCGTAAATTGTGAAAGAAGTCATACATGGCAGATTTCCGAAGTATCTGGGCATAGAACAGAAGAGCCTGATTAAAACTGTAATGCATGCAGAAAACACCAGTTTCTCCTATTCTGTAGCTACCCTACTGCGCTCAGCATATTGAGAGATAATGGGATATAGACTGCAGAGTTGCCCAGGAGCCCTTGGAAAAGTGGGTATACTTGGAACAAGAAAAATTTAGTTCTTGTCAGCCAGAAATAGAAAACATACTATACCAAAGTATATGGGCAAATTGCTAGTTTTCCACAACAAAACACTAAGGTGTTTGGTGGAATGAAAAGATGGCAAATAGAAAGTTGATTGATTGAAAAAAAAGGTTCATCTTTGCATATTTCATACTTAGCCTCACTTATTACCACTAGGAATTGCTGAAGTCAAGCTAGAAGGATGTCTAGTGGGCAGGTAGAGGCCTTTCCAAAGTTGATGCTAACAAATATTGGAAGGAGTATTAAGTCTTAAATTACTGAGTTTAATTTCCTTGTTAGAAAAAGACATGACTTTAAACATTTCATGATGAAAAAAAAATGGTATCTTGGATGGCTGTCAACCACTGATAAGAAACTACTCTTAATGAAGCTGGCCAGGGTACTACAAAGTTGTAAGTTGACTTTGAGCTTAAATAAGTAAAGAATTCCATTATTATGAGCAAAAAGTAAGGTAAAAGACTTGGGCGAAATACTGCTGTGAAGAAATTAAATAAGCTGGAGGTCTCTACATTGAAATTAATTTGTTAAACTGAGGGTGAAAGGCCTCAGGTGTGTTGAAAAACAGACTCACACAGATGTCTGTACTGAAATTGCAAAGAAGAAGCCTTAGAGATACCCTTTAATTTAACTTCTTATTAATTCCCGCTAACTTTCCCTGGTTTAATGCCTGCTGTCCCCCACCAGAATGTTTCTCTGATTTGAGGAATGCAGCTGCAGGGTCAATGACAAAAAGGTGGTGGGTTTTTTAGCTTGAAAATCACATATTTGTTAATAAACCATTACAAAAATTAAACTCCTATTAAACTGTTGGATTTGAATGTACCTGAACATAGACAGACAGAGTTAAAACTGCAATGTTACCTTTCACCTAGTTCATTTTTCAAAGCCATAGAAGCACCTGTATCTCCTATATAGCCTGTGTTATTTGTGCAGGGACATCAAATGTCTGAAAACTGAAGCAATGCATTCTTGAATGACATGAGACTAAGGCAAATCATAGCAGGTTTCAGATGGAAAAGACCTTTAAGGTCATTGCTCTTTCCATTACAAGGGCAGGTTTGTTACTTGCACATTCACACTTTTCAGCCTTTATTGTGAGTTACTTGGATTAGTTTTAGACAATTGAGTAGTTGTTTCTTTTTTTTTTTTCCAGGGCTCAGCTACTATTCAGTTTTTGCAGAAAAAGTTTTGATTTTCCCAAGAAAAAGAGAAAAATCTCATCCTTGTTCCTTTTAGCTCCAAAGAGGAAGCTGCAATTTTTCTGCTTTTCAGAGCAGTTTAATTTTCAAGAGTAGGAAATTTTGCAAGATAGATTTTCCTATTTCTGAGAAGTAAAATATCCCTAGATTAGTCAGAATTTCAAAAACTACCAAGATGGGGGAGAATTTTGCTGTGAAAGAGGCTTGGGGGTAGTGGTGTGGGTTTTTAAGTTGTGTTCTTGCATTAGAGTACATACAAAGTCGGTCCTTAAAGTAGCACTTAAATGATGCTGCCCAAGTAATTGGAAAGACCTGACATTTAGTGAATTCCAGTGATTTAAATCTCATATCCTAAAACCAGTAATAACAACAGCAATAACTACTATTACTTGGATACTTAATACCTTTGTTACAGATCCTTTTGTCCATACTAACATTATTGTTACTGCTCAATTATCAGTGAATCAAGATGCATTCTCAATTGTGTGTATGAAAAAAATACCGCTGTTGTCTCCTTAAAGATCTTGGTTGATTAGACTGCAGCAAGGAAAGGCGGTTACCCCTGTAGTAAGGGGGTTAAAGGGTTGCATTCAAACTGAGACAGTCTTAGTCTTGCTTTTAATACAGACCTCTTTGTCCGGTCTTCTAATTTCTATGCAGGTGTACTCAATCCTGCAATTTATTGTGCAGTTATCTTCAGGAACCCACCTAAAGTTAATGGTGCTTGAAATGGCACAGAAGTCCATATGTATGGATGTAATTGGAGACAGGATGTTTATATACCTAGTCATGTAGACACGACAAACAGAAATACCCTCAAATTGTACATCAGCATATTTAAAATGTACTTAACGACATTACATTTTATGGAGTCAATTAGGTGGGAAATGGCATTTTACACACATTTTGAACCGTCCAAACATGTTCCAGAAGTATAGACATGAAAAAATACAATACTTTAAAAGATGCATTTGGAATGCAACAGAGAAAAATGTTACTAGCAAATATAGCTCCTTCCTAAGAGCTCTAATACTGTTCCTGATGGTCATTCTGTAGACATGAAATGAGCATTTAAAGAAATTGCTTTGATAAATCATTCAGTATTGTGAATTCAAATGAACATTTTATGTTTTCATTTTCTCCACAGTAACTGTTGATATATAATATTGTGTATTTCTTTTCTGAACAGCCTCTTAAAGTCATATAAATATATAACTTCAGATAGTTATAATCTGAATTGTTCTGTAATGGACTATGACTAAAAACTGGAACTGAATAAATGGCCAGTTCAAATATTTTTTATATTTTTTCTGCCATTAATGACCATTATACACCATGGGATTTTTGTTTCTTTTGACTATCTCAGTCCTTGGATATTTCCCCATTCTATAACATACAAACACCTCAAAATGTGCTCTGCATGCGGTCAGCTTGCTATTCAACTTTAGATGTGAAATTAAAGATGAATGAGAGCGATCTGTTGTGTCTAAAGGTTAGACGATGCTGCTTTTGCTGTTCTAGTAGACACCTGATACTTATAATGTCCTTTAGAAGGCCGTTGATGTTTGGAGTAGTTCAGACTAGGCCTTAAAGCTTCACTTTACCCTTGCACTTCAGTTGTAGATGTCATTGGTTAGTGCTTAATGTAAGGTGTTGTGGCTATCAGTTCTTGACAAATTTTGAAATAGTTAGGTTGATTCCAACGTATCCAAACCTGGTGATTTTCTAATTTGATTTTTCCTTTTCCATGGCTTCTAAGCATAATACTTTCCTCTCATTTTTATTCTTATTTATTTAATAAGACTTTTTTCAGATTATTCTTTTAGTATTTCAAACTGGAATTAATGTATACCTGCAGATCTGTATGTGTCTGGACTATCTATCTTCGTGTTCCACATATTAAAAACGGATAATAAACTAACCTGTAGTGCTGTCAAAGATGAGATCTGACTGCTTAAGCAGTTATACTTTGCTTTAAGGTTGTGTAGTTGTTATGCTTGATGCATTTCATTTTCATCATAAACATGAAAAATTACGAGACTTGTTCAATGCTACTTCAAAATAATACTTATTCATTTCACTAACTGAATATTTTCAACTGTTCAGCTAAATTTATTAGATTAGAGCATGGGAAAATACACTTCCAAACTAAAGGCAGGCACCTCTGTAATCATTTTGTTTTGAAAGAACTGGAAAGGAAGTGTTTATTTCTTATTGGTCCAAGGGGGGTGGCATTGCTTTGGCAAAGTATCCAGCTAAAATTCATATTAATTAAAAAAAGTAATAATCTTGGACATTTTAGCTGCTTTGCCTTAGAACCTACTACCACCCCCAACCCCAGTAAGGCATTTCATGGTCCTAGTGAGCAAGATTGCATTAGAAGAGGAACTTTTCTCTCAGATGGTGCTTCTTATATGCACATACATACATTTTGCACTTCATAAGAACAGCCCATTACATAGTCAGTATACGCGGGTACATGGCGAGGAAGATATGAAGCAGAAACAAGGATTCAACAGTGAGAAGTCAGAAGTATAAGAGCGCTTTGGCATAAATCAGCACAGTTTCAGATTTGTGAGTATAGTCTTATAATAAATGAGTTCTAACTGTGAGAAAGACTCGGAGATATCACCTGCTGGTGTCAGATAGATACTCTTTGAAAATGACTTCACCCTTGAATAGAATTATGAGACACTAATTTTGTAAGCACAGCACTAATGCATACTATGTTTTTCATATTATTAAGAACTTTGAAAACATTTCCTCACATAAATAGGAAACAAATCGTATATGATGTTATAAGCTGCAAATTTTCAGGATAAACTCATTTGCTTCTCTCTTCCTTATAAAGTTTTCCACAAGGTGTTACTGTTCAGTGAGATCACTAATTAAAGCAGTCACAAGGATACCTACTGTTTTTCCAAAAATCAAATTCCTTAACTGTGTGAATAAGGACACATGATATCTGTCTGGAGATATGTGTTTGTCTTTCAAATTCAGTGAGATTTGGGGTGAAAAGATTCCCTCCTTTTTTGAGACAATACCAGGGTAGTCAAAACCCAAGGACCACTATATTTTGGCACTTGCAGCAAAGCCTAGGAAGCGCTTTGGACCATAGACAACGTCACAGAAGAGCATAGCTGTTAAATGATTATTTTACACAAAAGTGCAAAATATTATCATTTATAGGCATACGGTACAAATACTGCAACACTTTTTGGTATCAGAAACTATCCATGACAAATCAACCAGGGATGTACATGAAACCCATTTATGACTTTTTGCGTTCTATGTAAAGGCTAGGCTAACAGTGTGTATCTAATTAATATCCTTTTATAGATAGTAAATCCAGGAAAGGAATACCTGGATGTTGATGAGCTGCCTGAACAGAAAGATGGTTCTGATCTTTTCTACCATTTTCACATTACCTCTTTAACATTACTGAGGCTTCAATGAAGTCCATGATGTAATGTAGACTTTTAATTATGTAAAGATTAATGTAATATTTCTGATGAAAGGGTAATTGAATGAAATCTGAAAGAAATGGAGCATGCATGAGTTAACTCCAAGCTCCAGCTGTGTTAACTCTCTTCTCTATGTTAAATGGGAATTAGAGGATGAATGTATCTTGGGTAAAGTTCATTCCTGTACAGCAGGTCAGCATGAAACTTAAATGCCTTTAATTTTTATGATGTCTTAACTGCAATATGGGAAGCATAGTCTGTGTAATGAGGAGTGAGTTTGGTCTCATAAGGAATACATCTTTCAAAGGCTTTCAATTACTCTTTTTAGATCTGTTTCTTTAAAATAAGCAGGGGATTGAGTCACTAACATGTAAACATGTTCAGAGAAAGCTAAAACTAGGGCTGCAACAGGGAAAGCTAGAGCCTGGAAGATGCCAGAGCATTTTCTGAAATCAGAAGTCATTTTGCAAACCAGATTGTTTATTAGCCAATAGAAGGCTTCTGCTGGAATGTGAGTTCTTGGCCACCTGAACAGGAGTGAATGAAGTTACATGCTACCAGTTGCCTTTTTCCTAGTATGGGTCATCATGAAATCGTTGTCTTACAGTTATGTGCATTTATTCTCCAATTATTTCTATCAATCACATGATCAGCATAAGAAATAAACTTTGAATTAGCCCACTGTGAAATAAACAGAGAGCTATAGTCATTGACTAAGTCAGTGTTATGAACACTTAGTCTGTACTAGGCAGCGTGCTCCTTTTCCAATTAAGCATCTAAAACGCCATGACTAGATGACCATTCAGGTCTATGCTGTGGAGTCTGTTACCAACATCAACAACTCTTTTGACATTCCAGTTACAGCCAACATCAAGACTTTAGTGGGAGTAGGAAGGGGTTGGTTTTCTTTTTTTTCCATTTAAGTTTCTACATCATGAATCTCCTGACCCTAAACTGAACACTTAGACCTATAAGCCTATAGCATTATTATACTCCATACTATTAGCACATTAGATCAGATAAACATGTACAACGTTTGTCAACTTTCTTGACCAGCCAAAACAAACATCATCTTCTAATGCCAAAGTACTAATGCCAACAGACACCATCTGCTTCCGATAATGAGCTGTGCTTTATTATCTGAAACCCATTAACCAGAATAGTAATAATTCTGACAGCTAGCACATAAAAATAACCCTGCCTATTTCACTGTTATCTCACTATTTGACTGTTATCTTAAAAAGAATGTGGCTGAATGTATCTCTCAAGTAGAGAGCAGAAGAGAACTGTGAGATAAAAATGGTGAAGAGACTTCAGAGAGAGTGATTTCTGGAGAAGGAAGTTATATATAGCTATGCTAGCTGTATGCTGCTTGTGCATTCCACAGACACCTTCAGTGGAAGGTGGGGGTGACCAAGTGAGGACAACGACACACATGCTGCCGTTGTGGCTTTCATATATGCTGCAAACATATGCAGCACATTACTTGCTGTAGCTTGACAGAAATCACATTTAAAACAGCACATGTTGTGTTATGATTCTTGAGCGTTGAGACCAGCAATGGAGACAGTGCTGTTCTTAACAACCAATATAAAGAAATGAAATAATTACTAGGCATAATGATCATTAGTGTACAGATTTAAACCTGCCAGGCACAGGCTTACCAGGGCATAAAGTTCCTAAAAGAGATAGTTAGTATGTATCAGCAAATGTGTTCCCTGCACACATTATTTGCACATTTTATGCTCACAGGATTCCTTAAATACTAATATCTTTTATGTGCTGTTGCCATCTGCAAACTTTACATCATGCATGATATAAAATACATAACAGTGGGTTAAAAAAGTTAAATGAACAACACAATCTCATTGAAGTCAGTGGATAAACCCTGGAAGTCAGTAATCTTTAGGTTAGCTCTTTAGACATGGGATTCAAATAAGAAGTAGACCCTAATAATTTGGCAATGTGTGTGTATTTCTTGAACTTTCCTTTGGTCCTTCTTCATGGGGAGAATAAACAAAAAAAAAAAAAAGCAAGCAAGAAAACTGCAATTTCTATTTCTAAGAAAACAATAATGAACATTGGAAATCCAGTTGGGATAACAGAGAGGTTTTAAATATGAAGATCCCCAAAGAATTTACAATACAGCAGTTCTGTTGATTTCAACAGATTTGCTTAGATTCATCACTGAGTTTTCTGCACAATACTTTGTTTTTGTTGATTTCTATAGATTTGATAAGAGAGTTACTGCCCAAAACGTTTGTCCAGTAACAAACATGATATCACTGTAACAGAATATTTTTAGAAAGTATATTTGTAGCTGATAGATTCTGTTATTAACCACAGAAACTAAACATAGACTAACTTCTGTAGTAGACATAAGCAATTTTGTGTGCAATGGAAAGAACAGTCTCAGATTTTATCTCAAGGACTCTTACCAGAACTACTAAAGATTATTACTACTGAAATTTTATAACCCATAATTTTGACTGTTGAATCTGATTCTAAAAGCCAAGAGTCACTCCTTCAGCAATCCACTTTCATAAAAGGGTCAAGTCATCATTAATTGGCAGAGGCATATATCTTCTTCTTCCAAACAACGTCTGGGATAAGATAATTCTTTAAACATAGCTTCAGTTGAGGCTGGTGAAAGGGCTGAGCCGAATTCATAATACTCCTGGCATGTTTTAACCATGCCAAGATTTTTATAGATGTGTCAGCAAAACTGATGTTAAAGAGACAGCATTTTATGGAGCTCCTATTATGTGGGAAAGCTAGGGGAAAACCCCAAACATGTCAACGAAATCTGCCATCATGGGCTGTAAATGAGAGGAAAAACAGGCAACACAAGGATAATTCAGGAAAATATGAGAAGTAGAGAAGAGGCCACGAAGGAGTTGCAATAACAGAGGTTTTGTCAAAGTGGCAGAGTGGGAAAATGCTCTGTACAGCAAAAGACTGACAGGATATGAGCACACAGTAGCTTGAATTTGTCAAGGACTGTGAAAAGGTGTTGCAAAACTGCTAATTGAGGAGAGCCTGGGTAGGAGATTTAGGTGTTTGAATGGCTAGAAAAAGCCCTTTGGGACAATGTGTGAAAAAGAATCCTCTAGATCAAGACATAACCGAAATACACAGACCTAGAAAAGAGATTCCATGCCAAAAAAACTTTTCCAGTTTGTTTCTGTTTTTAGGCTTGAATAAGAGGCAGGGTGATACTGTTGTCCTGAGCAATCAAAGGAAGAACTGGAAGGAGTGTTTTCGGGGAAAGATGTAAGAGCTCAGTTTTAGCTGTGCAGAGCTGTCAGCTAAGCATCGGAAAGGTATCAGTGTTAGAGCTCAACACTTCTTGTCTAAATGGAAAAGCAGGCAAAGAAAGTAAGATCTGTGGACTATCAGCATTGAAGTGATTGATGAATGTGCAAGAATGGTGTTACAAATAAGGGGAAGAAATTAAAGTGCAGGGATAAAAGGGTGTCCCCAAAAACCTAGAGTGGAAGGAATAAGCCTGAACGACATGCTGGAAAAGTGATTAGAGACGTCACAGTAAAGGAGATAGTGACAGGAGCTAAGGGAACATCAGAGTTCCAGGCATGTGATTAAATGGGTCAAAGGCAGATGAGAGGACAGAAAGGATGAAGTTGAGAAGCAATTTCAGTAGAAAAAAGAATTGGCAGGGACTGTAGAGCTTTGAGATGAAAGGGAGGAGGAATGGGATGGTGCTTAAAGAGGCAGGTGGGGGTAACAGAGAGAATCAAACACATGCTTGTATTGTGAAAGAGAGAAACTGGTCTTTAATAGACAGAAATAGAAAACTAGCATAGGAAAAATCATTTGCATAATTAAACCTGAACTAACTAGTTTTAATACATAGTTTACTCAGAAAAAGCAAGGTGCATGATGAGGTACTAACATCCGTTATATCTCTCGATATGATGTAAAATATACAAGCTTTTTTCAGGTCTGCACATAAATCAACATATATTGCTCTATATTTACAAGCTGTTGGTGAAGCAGTCACTAGCTTCTTGAATCCGTGTGATACTTACTAATTTTGTGCTGACAGATTCCTCTGGTGAAGTTTCAGCCAATGGTTTGTACAAAATTCAGTGCTACAGCTGCTGTTCATTCATCATGTACAAGTGCCTGTCCTTAGCAGGAAGACCTCCAGGGATCTCCTAAAGATTCAGAGTAGCTTTGACAATCTAAAGGCTGGTGTTACTTCCTTTGAGTCAGGAGTAAACAAATTCTCTCTAATGACACTAAACTCCATTGTGATCTGGAAATGCTATTTTTTGGATGGTCTGTGAGATCAGGGTCCTTGCTCTTCACTACCCGAGGAGATAAAGTTGTTTGTCAGAATTTAGTCCTAGCTGGAATCCCTAATCCAAACATATCTAAACTCTGACAAATCATGATAATAAATTTCCTCTGTGTACGTCTGGGTCCTAATTTTGTGGCCAGACCTTTTGTTTAAACATCATGCTAAAAAACCATGATCCAAGCAGTTCCAGATTTATTTTATTTGGAACTCTCTGTGATACATCTCACTTCAGTGAACCCCATCCATCACTCCCTCTGTGGATTCTTACACTTGCTTAATTTGCTTTACTCACCTTTGTTTAACAGAACTGAGGTTGTGCTTCAGAGGAAAGGACAGGCTGTTCCATGCTATCCAGGTGTCTGCCTGGCTCTACAGCCCATCTGGACAGGCCTCCAGCTGGCAGAATTTAATACTGAAGTCAATTCAAGCAATACCAAGACAATAACAAGAAAGAAGCGAATAAAGTGAAATAGCCTTATTGATAATTATATTAAACTTGATTTGCCCCAAAAGAAAAACAGATAATTAAAAACAAGAGCACAAACCAGCATCTAATAATGACCATTATTTAGTCTCCAGTAATGGCCGTTAATGACCAGCTCTTCGTGCTGCATGTGTCTGTGGCTGTGACAAAACTATAGATATTGCATCATTTAAGTGTATAGGTGCAATATATACTAGACAAACATTTCACAAGTGTTTGGGAGTTTTGATGTGCATGTTTGACTTGCGTTTTGACACTTTGATACTGGAGTTGTCTCTTCCCAGGGTGAAGAGTATGAAGCCTTCAGTGCATTTTAGTGGCTTATACCCAGTAGGCAGCTGAGACCACAGTGCTGCTCATTCCCCCTTGACGGATTAGGGAAAAGAATCAGAAGGGGAAAAGTGAGAAAACTCATGGGTTGAGATAAAGAAAGTTAAATAGAAACAGCAGAAGCTGCACAGACAAACAAAGCAAAATAAAGAATTCATTCACCACTTCCTGTGGGCAGGCCAGTGTTCAGCCATTTCCAGGAGAGCAGGGCTCCATACCTGGGAAGATAAAAATCATCACTCCAGATTTCCTCCTGCTTCCTCCTCCTTTCCACATCTTTCTATGCTGAGCATGATGACATAGGGTACGGAATATCCCTTGGGTCAGCTAGGGTCAGCTGTCCCGCCTGTGTCCCTCCCAACTCCCTGTGCACCTTCAGCCTGCTTGCTGGCTGAGTGAGGAGTGAAAAGACCTTGACTGTGTAAACACTGCTCAGCAGTAACTAAAACATCCCTGTGTTACCAACACTGTTTCCAGCACAAACCCAAAACACAACCCCATACCAGTTATTATGAGACAATTAACTCCATCCCAGCCAAAACCAGCACGACCAGTAAACCAGCACTGTAAGGTCAAAAGTTACATTTGTTTGAGAAGATCCAGATCAAATTTAGCTATGTATTTTGTGAATATTATTCTTTCTATTCTTACATGTTTTTACAGCAAAGCAAAATATTTGCAATTTACTAGTGTCTAAGCAAAATTGGAGGAAAGTGACCCATTAGCTACAGCTAATGTTACGTTTGCTCCTCATCTCTGTTTTGCTGATTTTCTTTGCTACCTTTGTATTATCAGAGTGCCCATCTAAAATAGCTAAGAGCATTCAAGTTGTGCTACCTTCACTTTATTGAAAAAGAAAAGGTAGACAGTCTACGTAAGATTTATATTTCTGTAGCAACTTTAATATGCTATGCCAGCTCTTTTATTCCCTGGTATATGCACAAAATATAAGGCACTATAAATGTGCTATTTTTTAAGATACTGTTTGTTTGCTTTCTGCTTGTCAGAGTGTGTGCATGCAAGGGACTAAATCTCTGTCATTTTACTTGCACTCTCGCACTAACATAAATGATCAAGGTGTCAAATGGGGAGAATCAGGTCCTGGCTTGAGATTTATGCACTACATCTTCCTGAATTGCACTAAAAACGGTTCTGAATGCTCCAGGCAACATTTGGGGGTTACTTTTGGAGATCTCTGTCTTCACAAATACCTGCGTAATATATATTTAATTACTGGCGAATGTGTATGCACTCAATCAGTATTTTGACATGGGGGGAAAAACCCAAAAAGTCAAAGACACTGTGATCTGTGTAGTAATACTCACATGCATTTCCCATTGCATAGGTCTGTAAGAGCTCCTGCCATTTGAAGCTGTCGTACCGAGTTGCCATGACAACATGAAAAAAGAAAGGATCAGATCTGAAGATTGCAGTTTTCACTTACTTTCTTCACTACTAGGCTTCAGTTGCTCCAAATTCAGTTTAATTTGCAGCCTCACTTACTCTGTCCAGATGTACATTGGTGTTTGACAGCCTTTACCTTACCTGCCATTTGTTAATGTTTCCATCTTGCAAGATGCAAGGCTGATACGAATTTTCTCTGAATGTTATAAGAATAGGATACCTAAACAGGAGTTTGGGGAAACAGAAAACACAGTGGCTTATTTTTTTCTCTATCTGTTGATTTGTTGCTATTGAACTGTTCAGAAAATATTTTGTCTGTGGGTTAGTATTTGTATATGTATGAGTGTATGTATATACATATATATTTATATAGAGAGAAGAGTTATACCACAGGTTTAGCTTTTGTAAAATATTCATCTGGAGTGAATGAGGGATAATACAGCTACAGATGAATTGTAACTGTTCTATCGTAGCTAAACCTACCATGTTTGCTGTTTCTAGTGTGATCGGAAGGAAAGAGCCTATTTCAATCACAAGGCTCCAACAGCCACTTTGCTGACAAAGTCACATCAGGCCCAAGGCTCTGTAGCGTCACTTGTACCTCAGGGTCAGAAATCAAGAAATACAAGCCCCCTCGGGCTTGTTTCTGATCTGAACTGCTTTCCTTATGTCTCAGAAGGAATTTACAGCTGGGCAGGAGCACTGCTTTGTGCTCCCCATGTCAGTGTGAGCCGCACTGGCAAGTTCTGCTAAGCAAAGGTCTGCTCTGGGAAAGCAGGACTGGACAGATATGCTTCACATTGGTGGGAGTGCTGGGCCTGATTTTTAAAGGGGATATAGTCAGCTTCCTTTATGCTCTTGTATTTGCCAGGGCAGGCTACAAAATGTCTTTCATCAGTTCTGCAGACACGCATCAGGAGGTGGATGTCTGCACATGAGAAGGTGATTAGAGCAGCAAAAGCAAAGGATTGCTCAGAAGCACTGGTATTTCTCTCAGCCTCTATGCAGTTGTCCTTACATGCATAAGTGCGAGGCAGGAAACATGCCCTCATATACATATATTCACACACATCCTCACAGTTTTGAATATATATATACATACATACACATACGCACAGTTTCCAGTTAAGAGTAACATCAGAATTTCTTTGTGTGTGTAAAATTACCACACTTGTTTGAGGACATGGAGAGAAAGAGTTTGTTAGACATGAACATGAATCTTTTCTTATTCTGTGAGCATGTAAGGTAAAAAAAACCCTTTCTAATTGTATCAAGATGATCATCTTGTTATTAAATCATGAAAGATCCATTAAAGCTCACACCAAATTTTTTTAAAATTAACACAAAAAATATGCTAGTGACAGACTGTGGCTTTTAATAGAGCTTTCCAGTAACTAGGGTAAGTGTCTTAGAATATTTTACTAAACTTGCTTATTTAAACAAGAAAGCTTCTTTATGCAATAGAACTTTGCAGCTGCATTCTTTGGTTAGGATTCTTACCACAGTTATAATTCATACTGTATGTTGTCTTTACTACAGTGAGATTATGAGCATATATTCCATAACACGCATATGTTTCAGTAGGAAATATTTTGAGAAGTATTATGAAGTCCAAACATGCATTTAGTTTGCATAATGCTACACTAGATATTAAATGTGTGTTGGTGGATAAAATTTGCTGTACAGTAGCTTTTCTCTAACTTCCTGTGTTGTACCAAATATGAAAAAGTTCCTTTTTTTTGTTTTTTCTGTTTGGTTTTTTTTTGGTTGGTTGGTTTTTTTGGTTTGGTTTTTTTTTGTGTGTGTGTGGTCTTTTTCCTTTGTTTTTGTTTTTTTGGGTTTTTTTTTGTTGTTGTTTGTTTGTTTGGGGATTTTTTTGTTTTGTTTTGTTTTGTTTTATTCAGAAGGAGTAAAGTGACAGAGGAAAAATTAGTTTTTGTTGTGGACTTCCCTGACATCACAGATTCCTTTTGTGTGGTGGACTTTCTCAACATCATAGATTTCTTGCCAAGATACAAGCTGCCCTCAGACAGGAGCCTGTTTTTCTCTTCCAGCTTAACTCCTGCAGTCCCGACCGTGTACAAGCACTCACTGACCTTGTTTCTCTTGCAGCACGTTTTAGGTGTTTCAGTTACCAAAGTGGTACTCTGAGGTTAGTGGGAGGTTCCTCTGAGCAAAGCCTTCAGGAGTGGGCTGTTAGGCAGCTGCAGGCATTTCAGCAGGGAAGTGCCTGATCTCAAACGTTAACATAGGCATGCTTCTAGTTCTCTTTCTCTGCCCATGCCCTGTAATAATAATCTGCTGCTACTTTATCATCAACAATCATGTCTTAAAAAAATATATATATATTATTTTCAGGCAAATTTTTTAAAAGGAAAAAAAAATCAACAAATGCATAACGTAACTGCATTTTCAACGTAGGTATTTACTGAACGCATCCAAATGCACCCAAAGATAAACTCCACTCTGCGCTTTGATCTACAAAACCTCTATCTTGAATAAAAGACATTATAATGCTCTCCCCTACAAACAGTCTTTTTCTGCTTGCTTTCTTCCTCACTTTATCCAGCAAAACCCACCTCTGGGAAGTCACCCACTGGCATTAGTGTTGTTTCTATCAGGTTCCAGGTAAAGCTACTCTTTTCTCATTTAAACCAAGGCTTACGCAGCATTTGGTGGATCATGACAAGGGCATCCAAAATGAGGATCAAAGAGAAATCCTTTCTGCCTGGAACTACACTAACAGTGGGAAGACTCTACCCAACGACAACAGATCTTTCTTGGATAACACCACAGCTTTTTGACATGTAGGGAGGTCAGCCTCATGGCTGAAACTGTGAATCAAGATAGATATGTCAAAGCCTCCATTTACCATTACCCTGTTTATTCTGCACCTATATTAAAGCCTCCAGCCTGAAGATTAAAACAAATGGAAATGACCTGAATTTCCTACTGAGTACTTAGGAAGGTTAAGTAAGAGTGGGACATTGGCTCATACACTTTTTGAGCCCTGTTCTCATTACATTTACACTGGTGTAAATCAAAGAGCAACTCCATTACTAAAATTGTTTGCAATTCAGTTAATCATATTTAGATGAAAATTTTCATCTAAACCTCCCCACAAATTGCTTTCACTGATCTGTTGTGAACAGTAAAACAGCAATATTTGTCACAGAATTGCTGAGTGCTTATATATTATCAAGAGACTGTCTTTCGTGACATACAGAGAAACCTACAGCTTAGATGCCCCCCACAGATGACTTGCTTGCTTGACTGACCACTTCAATGTGTCTCTAAGGCACCAGAATAAATTGGTTTAATCTTTGCTTGAAATGGCTGTGTCCTGTAGTCATATAATCCATCCTAATCACTTACTTAGTCATTTAAGTTAGGGATCACTATAATACAAACTCATTTATGATATTATTCACTTACAATTAGCTTGTAGGGCCCCAGCTTAAATATTTTATCACTACAGAAAGACAAACATATATTAACAACTGTTACGTCACTGGTCCTTCCCTCGCAAAGATTTCCTCTCTGAAATAATGAGAAAGCTGTCAATTTTCTTTAAAATCACTACTAATAGTCCCAGTCACTTGAAACAGCATAAATTTGTACACACAATCTTACATCATTGTTTGTCTAAAGGCTAAGTTTCTTTCTGAATGGTTTAATAATGTCTTGTTTAATTAAAAAAACCCACAAGACAATATTAAGGTCACATCAGCTTGAGAACATTAAGTCTAAGGCAAAACTCTGATCCTATCTTCCCTTAATCGCACCTGTAGAAATTCTGTTGTCTGAGGTACACTGTCCAATGCTAGCAAAAAAATAAAAAGCTAGAATAGCAATTATTTTATCGGAATTAACTCTATGATCTACATTAATCAAAGTTAACATGCAAAGTACATTAGTAATCATCATTATTCTATTTAAAGCAGATATAGCTGACTATTTTACTATGTAAACCACACAACCCATTAACTACACTGTTCTCTTGCCTCACACCACTAGATGTGCTAGTTGATTTGTATCCGTCTAAATGAAATAGATACACTCATACACTCAATGGAAAGTTACTAGTTGCACAATTGCTATGTGTGTATATATGTAGATATATAGAGATATACACATACACATATATATATATAATATATGCAGATAGAGGGAGACTAATACAACATGAGGACTTGGAATAAGCAGTTTAATTCGATGACTTATGGATGAATACATGAGGAAAGGAATAGCATGGGTTATGTATGCCAAACCAGTCTGATTTACAAAAAACAAAACAAGAAAAAAGACAAAACCCCACACACTAAACCCCAAGCTTATCCCACCTCTCATGTTGTATTTGTGTTACCTTTAGCTGTCCCCTCCTGACACAATTATATGATTTGAAGATATACGCCATTGTTTACTGACTCATTTTTAGTTTTCTATGTATCAGCAGGTCACAGTAGTGGAAAGAGAAGGGTCTATAGCCAGAATT
>JANEMJ010015421.1:3513-16707 GCA_024361745.1 Cacatua alba
GTCACCGCTACCCCTGAGGGCACCCAGAGAGCAGCAGTGGGGATGAGCCCCCCTGAACGGCACCCACAAGTGGGGGGCATGGGCAGGTCCATGCACCCCTTGAGAGGCTGGTTTGGGAAGACAAGCAATAGGCATTGGCTTCCTAAGAGGATGCAGTGCTTGGAACACGGCTTTTCCTTCCAAATTGGATGGGTTTGGGAAGGGAAAAGCCAGAACAACACCAACAAAAGCTCCACCGCAGCCTGGAGCTGGCAGCGCACCGAGAACAGAGAGAAACCAAAGCCCCCGTTGGTTCAGTGCGCTCTGCCTCCAACCCAGCTCCTCTGGTCCTGCTCCTGCACATCGGGAATGAACTTGGAATTCAAAAGAGATCCAAAACTAAACCAAAACCCAACTCATTGGCCCTTGGATTCTGCAGCCTTGGTGCTGGCTCAATGCTATGGAGCTCCTGGTCCCTGCTCATGCACCTAGAATAGAGCTGTTTTCTCTCCCCTCCTTCCTCCCATAGCAGAGCTGGGTCTGGCTGCACAAGGCAGGTTCCCCCCCAGTTCAAACAGCACCAATTCAGGTCCATTTCATCCGCCCTTTCCCTCCATCCAAAGAAATGAACTCAAACCCCATGAGGAGCAAGGTCTCACCCCTCAAGAACCACCCCCAAGTGTTAGCAGCTCAGAACCCTGTTGGCTCTCAACTGAAAAGGACGTTTTCCATAGGAAAGGCCTAATCAGGGACAAAAAAGCAGCTCATCAACGTGTACCTTTGTTTTATTCATCTCTTTGAAGTGTCATGGAAAGGGACAACAGCGCAGGGCTCTGCGGGAGGAGAAATTCCATCGTCAAGACTTCCTTGAACACAACAAAAATATATATATATATATATATGCTTCTAGAAATGAGACAGTGATGCCTGGAAAAGCCTCCAAGGACTGAGCTGCTGCTCAGGAAACCTGGCCAACCAGGTCCAAAAGCTGCTCCTACGTGGTGCTAATTCCCCACCTGAAGTTGGGTTTGGTTTTCTTTTCCTTTCCAAGGGGTTTGGAAGTTACGAATGAGAAACAGGGATTGGGGAGCGAGGGGCTCGCTTCGGCTCTGGAAAAAAGGAAAAAGGAAGCAAAAAGAAAGAACAATTCCCACTAGGAAGTTGCAGTAGGAAAGGTACAAACCCCAAAAGCCCATTTATTAAGGCTACAGTCAACTGGGATGGACCCTGGACCTGGAGCTTGCAGCAACACTGGATCAATGGAGGCCTCATCCCGGCTCTCCAGAGCTGGGATAACCACTCCCCAGCAATAGATTCCCCTTTTTTGATTGTTTTCCTCTTTTGTTTTTAAAGGGAATTGGGAAGAAAAACCAAAATCCTCACTTTGGGAACCCATCTCCCTCCTAGCCCTATACCTGAACCCTGCCCTGTGCTCCCCCCCCACCCCGGGGAAGCACTAGTGAGAGATTGAGTGATTTCCTATTTCCCTGTGCTCGGCTTTTGTTTCATTCCTCCTATTTGCAATGGATCCCCCACACGAGGGCAGGAAGCTCACCCCTGCTTTGGGGGTTTAGTTTTGTCACCAAGCAAGCACAAAGGCACCCAAGTGGGGACCCTCCGGCGAGTCCTGGGGTGCCCGGTGGCAGCCTAGCAAGAACTAACAAACAGGGAGCTTTGCAGCAGCTGAAATGCAGAGGAGACCTTGCTCTGAAGTCGTGGTGGTGCTAAAGGTGGAGGTGAAGGAGAGGAGGACGGGGGCAGCTCAGTAGGGAACCCCTCTGCCCCGTCCTCCCCGTGGAGGCACTCTGCCAGCCCCACGGAACGGCTTCCCATAGGAAGAGGTGGCTTGGGTTGGGGCACCCCAGCTGTGACCTGTTCCTGCCCCGCTGGAAGTGGCCGTCCCCGGGCCCAGCTCGTTGTAATTGTGGATTTTGGCCTCGGGATGGACCAGTGCATTATTGCTCCCCTTGGATTTGGTGAAGGATTGCCCAACCGTGTGCACGGCAACGGGGCCGCGGGCGAAGCGGAGGTCCTGGTCCCCTGGAAACTGGACAGATCCCGTGCTGGGGTAGCTGCTCGTCTCCCCGAGGTGGCTCACGGAGCCCAAGAAGGTCCTGCTTTTCCCCAGAGGTTGGGCAGAAGGTTCCAGTAGCGTCTGGCCTGAATTCAGCTCCTCGGCTCCGAATCCCCCCTCGGAGCTCTCGGTGCTGTAAGTCCTGGTGGGGTGGGCCCTGCCGTAGTCCGCAGCTCTGGAAGTTTGCTGCTCCTGTGGCGTGTGGCCGAGCGCCTCCGTCTCTTGCTGGGAAAAGAGCTGCAGGAGAGCAGCGGTCACGGCCGGGTTCAGCTCCTGGGCTGCGCTGGAGAGGTCGTCTTCGGAGAGAGGCGGCGGTGGCGGCGGTCCGGGGGGCTCGGGGGGTCTCTTCTCTGGTGGGACAACACGAGCAGGACATGCTGTGGAAGGGTTACTGCTTTTAAACACCGTCTTATAACATCACCAAGCAGATAGCAATAGATGTCCCAACATAAACCCCCCCCCCACCCCTCCCCAAACCAGCCTATGGAGTCGGGATGCGTCGGGAGAGGTGGAGATCTGGCATTCGGGGGGAGACCAACGCACACAGAACATCCGTTAGTTTTTTCCAACCCACCATCATGCATCCAAACAGTGGGCACCTGCTCTCCTAACCCATGGGCACCCGCTGAGGGGATTCCTGCTCTTGGATCAAAAGGCTAACGGCAAGCAGGAGATGGATGGAGCTGCACGGCAGCACGTGGGGTAGCTGCAGAGGGATGCCGTGGCCTTACTTCTCCGGTCCCAGGCTCACCGGTGGCTTCACGCTGATGGACTGGTTTAGGAAAGGCACAAAACCAAAAGCCAACCCCAAGCCCACACTGAAGGAGTGGGTACACGCTCTTGTGTCCACTTTACTTCTCCCCAGAGCCCATCAGCCCTTCTCCTGGGTTTTGCCATTTTCCAGCCCAGAGTCCAAACCAATCTCAATCCACAAATCTTTGTGTGCATCGCACAAACTGTCCTGGAGCAGGAGAAAACCCTTTTGTCCCCGTCCCCCACCCCCTTCTCCCCAAATCAGACCTGAAGTCACCAAGATTTCTGTTTCAAGAGGACTTGTTCTCTCCTAGCAAGAACAAGAGCACCCTTCACACCCCATCACCACGTTCTCACTCCTTTGTGTTACTGCAGCAGAACAACAAAGCAGCCTGGTTAGGTGGTGGGTAAGACCAAAGACAGCTCTGGCTCTCCCCTTGCTAACTGCAAGCAGCAAGGGGACAACATGGGACACGACCTGCTCCCAGCAACCCGTCCTGACTCCTGCAGAGCAAACACAACTGAACTGCCTCGACCTCCCGTCCAGCGACCAGGCTCAGCTACCCCGTGATTAAAGTTATTACTGGCGATGACACAAGAGGCCACGAACACCTTTGTTTGAATCAGATCCTCAAATCATTTGCAAAACTGGTTATTAAAAAGGTCAAACTTTATTGTGAAAACCAGTAGTCTTCCAGGACCACCCCTCCACCCATCAGTCCACTTTAAAACTAGATTGTATTGAAATCCAGAAAACAATCTTCAGGTCATTTGGGAAGCCAAGCCGATTGGGGGACAGCATCTCCTTTAAAATCGTTATAAACAGAGAACAAGGTTATTGAATTGAAGCTGCTCTACAAGAACCTAGTTATCTTCCAGGACTAGGGCATAGAGAGAAAAGAACCAGGAGGAAAAAAAAGCACGGTCACAACTGGCTCGTGGTGGGCGGGTGTGTTGAAGGCACGAGAACACAGCACGTTCAGCTACATTGCAGAGGAGTTGTGTATCTGGCCAAAAGAGGCTCCCTTGGAGAGTCTGAGACATACTCGGGAGGTGCTCCTAGAATTTGGTGAGGTCGTCACGGGAGGTTGCTAATAAAGCCAAAAAATCAACAGAAACAAGAGACATGGAGACATTTACACTCACCTTCAGGAAGGAAATCCAGGAGTTCACTGATACAAACAGCTCTTTTCAACATGCCTCCTACCTGCTCTACAAGAACCAGTGGAGCTCAGCTTTGGATGTCAGGACTCAACCAAGTCTACTCAAAGCTGGATGCACAAGTCCCTGTTGAACACAACTGCCACTGTCCCCCTCTCCCTTCCAGCACTCGCTGCTATTTCAGTTCTTATGTTCTTCAAAATCACCTCTGCACATTTATCTTTATTGCCCTTTTTTTTTTTTTAGAGGTCAGGAAGGGAATGGTGAAAGAAGAGTTGGGATAAACAGCAAGATGGGAAACCCTGCAGGGATTCAATGTCCTGTGTGGAAAACCTACCTGAATGTGTAAACTGATGGTTAGGGGTGTTGGAGGAAGAACTGAACCTCTGAGTTTCCCTTTCATTTCTGGGCAAACCCCAAACCCTTTCATCTCCACTGATGGAGCACTACTGGATTTGATATGCTTTGGGGATGTGAAGCAGAGGAGGAAGTATTCCCATGTTTTGGCTTTCTGCAGTTGTTAAAGCCTCCTGAGCACTTACTGCAGGGAGTAGGTCAGTGTCTGCCTCGGTCTTGAAATCTTGCCCCCATTCTGGCACCCAGCACCTCTCCTCTTCCCACCCACAGCCCCTGCTCCCTCTGTCACCACCTCTCAGCTCCTCCCGGCTGCAGACAAACTAGAGGCCCTCATGTGGAACACTTGAACTGTTCAAACAAGAGCGTGGCATCCCAGATGCACGAGCAACGGGCACGTTATTTACCTGTACTCTCCTCTGGCTGCACTGTCGGGGTTTTCCTCGGCCCCCGTTGCTCACTGCTCTTCTCCCCGTTGCTCTCCTCCAGGGTCAGCACAGGCTCCTGGCTCTTCATCAGCTGACTCAGCAGAACAGCCAGCACGTTCTGCATGTCTCCCTGAGCACTGGCTGCTTCTGGAGTCGCCTGCTCCTCCGGTAGCTGCGCCTCCATGGGTGGCTCCTCTATGGCTTCCTCTGCTGCTGCTGCTGCCTGAGACTCGTGCTGCTGAGTGGTGGCTTCTGTCAGAGCGTTGATGGACTGGTTGAGAGCTTCCAGCTGCTGCTGCATCTCTGGGTTTGAGTGAACATTCAACAGCTGGGCCATCTGTGGGACACTCAGATCAGTCTGGCTCTGCAGCAAGTTCAGTAAAACAGCCAGTTCGCTCTGATTCAGCTGCTGCGTGATCTCTCCGAGGCCTGCTGGAAACACAAGCGGCATCACAGGGAGGTTACACAGAGCTACATCCCATCAGCCTGTACTCCTGACATTGCACACACCAATGCACACCCCTCCTCTGTGACCCCGTGCTGGGGGAAGGCACGGAGGCTCCGGGAAGAGGATTCCAGGATGGTTTGCTCAGCTTGCCCCCTCCAGCCTGCCATCAGCTCTGACAGCACTGCAGCAGCACCCCGTGGTACTGTGCACACACTGCACTCACCCGAGGTTCAGCTGGCTGCTCAGGGAAGCTTCCTCACAACCCCCTCAGAGCCACCAGCATAGCTGCACACATGGCTGCTGCTTCAAACGAGCTCAGTTGAGCCAAGCCTCCCTGTCTGAGCATCCCAGGGAGCAGACTGGTGACCAAGGACACCGCCAGTTACAGCAGCGAGGCTGACGATACGTGATGAACATGGAAACCCTCAGCCCACTTTGGTGGCAATCAGAGCAGCACGTCTGAGAGCAGCTCAGCCCCTCCTGCAGCATTCCGTGGATGAACAGCACTCCCTATGCACTGGGAAGCAGGTTTCCTGGGATGAAGCCGAGCTGCTCTTTGGGATGGAGAAAGGGTGTGTTCCACTGACACAGCAGAAGAAATTAGGTCAAGTAGAAGGCAATTCCTTGCTGAAAACTGGCCTGGGATCACAGGAGACTGTCCTGACCTGCAAGTATCCAGGTTAGTCTGAAACACAACCCTCGAGTGGCATCGCCTCCCTCTGCACCATGCTGCAGCAGAGTGACAAGTGACAAGGCTGTCCCTTCACACTGACACTGCCTTTGTAAGGCAAGCTTTTGGGGCAGAAAGCTGCAAAGGTTTGGGTTTAGAAGCTTAAAATGAAGCTCCTCTTGCTGGTACACAACTAAGAACACGACACTCACTTTCCTCAGCTGTTTGTTAATCCAACCACCACCTTTTGTCCATCTGCCTTGTTTCATTGAACACATGGATTGTGCATTCCCTGGAGCAAGAACTGTCTTCCTCACTACTTGTCAGCACAACATTCGAGACAAAGAAAGCTTTAACCCATATCTGGGTTTTTATAAGGCTTCTACAGAACAATCAGCATGGTCTGGGTAGTATTGCATAGCTCTGCATTCCCAGGAATCAAGATACCTCCCCTTCAGCTACTTTCTAGACACAGGAAGGTTGGTCACACTGTTGGAAACCTGGTCCTGGAAGTCTCTATGACCAAGTGATCTTCCCTGCACCAAGCAGAGTGGAATACTGTACACTTTCACCCACCAGCCTGAGATCCCATGCCTCGGCTTTATATAATTTGATCAGTAAAATCAAACTTCAGCTCATTTGCACACCCTTTACATGGCTGCATCTTCCAGCCTAGGATCTGTTACTCCACTGAAGTGACTCCATAAGTCCTTTCATTCATCTCTGTGGAAGCACGTTTCAGAACTAATACCAGAACTCTTAGACCAAATTCAGTCAGCTCATCACTACGAGATTCCTGGAGAAATCAGGATAGGGAAAAAACCTGGAATTTCCCTTTCTGTAGAAACAGAGGTGAAAGAATGAGCCTGGCTTCAAACCAGACACAAGCCTCCAACACCCAGGCCAGGGAGAGCAGGGAGGTAACGTTATCAGGAGCCCTTTTACAGACCAGGCTGGGCACTGACCTACTGCATCTGCAGCACCAGGCTCTGCTTTGAGCTGGGCAGGCTGGGGGGGCACAGGACTGCTGTTGTTTTTGACAGTGTCTGTGCTTGGAACAGAGGTAGTTTCTTTCCGAGAAACTTTAGACAGCGGCGGCTCCTCCACCGCGATCCCGCTCTGCCGCTGCCGCCGCCGCTTCTTGCTCCACAGCTCGTGGCAGTCCTGCCAGTGCGGGAGGCTGGAAGAGAGCAACACTTGGCAGTTAGGATGCACAGCAAGAACACCAGCGTAAGCCTCAAAGAGCACAGCAAGTTATTAGTGCCATAGGAGAAGCATGGATATTCCTCTGACTGCAACCATCCTATTAAGCCAAGAAGGGGCAAGGCAGCAGAATCGGATGGGAATCGTTTCACTTGCACCCGGATCTCCCTCCTGGCTGGACTGGGTTAGCCACAATGCACACAAGCTTGCCAAGCTGAATCTGGTAGCTTTAAGGAATTAGCTGCCTTTAGTAACTCTAATGGGAAGCTCAAAAGCTACTTGCACCCAGTAAGAGAGGAGCTTTATACCTTGATTCTTGGAGTGGGAGAAAAGAGCTGCATTTGACACTGCTCAACAGCCCCTCTCTGAGTCAATTAACAAGTGGCACAAACAAGGCCTGGCTGGTCCCCCCCCAGCACACAGGACAGGGAGATGCTACAAGCTACTCTCCTGTATCTTCCAACAGAGTTTTAGAGCACCTTGCAAGCATCAAACTGAGCTTTCTAAACCCAGCCTGATACCAGGCAGAAAACCAAGAGCATACGAAGAGCTATTTGCTCAGCCATACAACAGAGCACATGAAAAGAATCCAGAAATCATAACTCTGACTGAGTTACACCCCCCCCCCATCAAGGCCAAGCCAGTGGCTCCTTCCCAAGGCTTGTTAGCAGGGAACCCACTGGAACTTACTCTGGAGGGGCCATCTTGCTGAGGTCAACATCCTTAAGGAAGTCGCTCTGCAGGGCCTGTTCTGCCGTGCAGCGCTTGCCAGGGTCTAGTGTCAGCATGTGGTCCAGCAGGTCAAGAGCAGAAGAAGGAATGCTGGGGAGAGTTGGAAATACGGCTGAGTTCAGGGCTTGTTCTGAACAGGCACTCTCAGAGAGGCACCTCAGGCCTAAGAGAAACCCTTGCAGCCAAAATCAGTTACTACGTGATTCAACAGCTCAAAGACATCACCAGAACAGACATCAGATACGGGGTATTTTCAGTGGGAATTTTTGCCATTTAGGAAGAGCAGCTCAGCTAGAAATCCCACAGGATTATCACACAATCACACTCTCCCCTCAGGGAGCATGTCTCTGAGGTCAGCCAGCCCCAGCACTGTGAGAACACAACACTGACAAGAGTGCCTTCCAGTGCACACCCCAGTTAGAAGCATTGTGAGCCCTCCACAAGGCACCTGTGGCAGATGAGGTATTTAGAAGAGGGACAGCGACCCCATTCCAGCCTTACCCAGAAGGGAGAAACCCTCCTGGAGAGGGCAAGAAGATGAAGCACTGCTTTACCCTGCCAGGTAGACTAGAGCTGAAGGACAGCAGATGAGTTGCACATAACCCCCATGCAGCTACTCATCCTCTCCTCTACCAGGACTCACAAGGAGAACTCCTCACGCAGGCGCCTCCGGTATTGCTTCTTCGGCTTCATAGTGGTGAAGTAGGGCAGCTTGATGACATCTGGCCACACTGCTGGACAGGGGCTCCCACAGAGCCGGCTGACAACCAGAAGAGCAGAGAATGGTCAGTGGGTGGAACGCAGCCAGGAGGAGAAGAGTCCCCAACCCCAACTGCTCTGGCTTCAGCTGGAGCAGTTATTTCTCTTCCTTAGCAACTTATGGTACCAATAACCTAGTTCTGGTTAATTACTTCAGTTGTGGTTAGATAACCCTCAGAGGTTAAAAACCAAACAGGTATCAGAAGAGGAAAAATGATTACCTTTAGTTTATAAACCATCCAATGCAACACATTTTCAGTGTCAGATGTAATTTGGGTTCATCACACACTCAACAACAGCAAAGTTGCCAGAGAGTGCCTACATTACACACACCCCTAAATGCCCAACTATTCACATCTGCAGTTACAATCATTTGCTGCTTCGATTTTGCAGGCAGGTTAAGAGAAAGAGGGCTCTTCTAACACAGAGCCTGTGTGCATGAGCAGTTTCTGCAGTACCTCTTCTCATAGGCATGCATCTGCAATGCTTTACCTGATTAATTCAAGCTGAGCCAGTTCCAGATTGGCTTGAAAAATAGGCTTCTTTGTAAACAGTTCCCCGAGGATACAGCTGGAAAGAGGAAAAGCAAGAGGTCACGACAGCAAACCCTTGGGATGGTCGTTTGAACACTGCAGCATTTCTGTTCAGGAGCAGGTTTGCCTGAGGAGAGTTATTTGCATCAGGGCTTGTAGTTGAGGACTGACAAACTAACCTGTGTGTACAGAGTCACTGATTCCACGCAGCTGGGAAATAACATTCACTACCAGGCTGGTTAACATTGGCTTCATGCTTTAACTCTTTGCAGGGAAAGGAGGACATGGCACTAACGTGACAAGGAAACCAGCCAGGCAGCTCATTTGCCTTCAGATCCAGCCCATTTCTCTTTGCAACTTTACTGAGGGGAGGGTGGGGGGGGGGGGATCTGCCTGCCCAAATCATCCTCAGCTGCCTGGAGCTTACTGTTTGTCATTGCCAAGCACAGGACACAGCCTTGTGCACACAAGGTTTGTACACACACCATTTGTACAGCTGAAAGGGAAAGAAGAAAAGGAGGGAGGGGACAATTCTGGCTCAGTCCTTGATATCTACTCTAAAGCGTCTGACAGCACGGACAATCAGTGCCAAATTCTTCCCTGTGAGGGTGCTGAGGCTCTGGCACAGGGTGCCCAGAGAAGCTGTGGCTGCCCCATCCCTGGCAGTGTTCAAGGCCAGGTTGGACAGGGTCATTACAGCCATACACTGAAGCTACAACCAGCACAGAGAAGTCTGTCACCCCTCCTTAGTGGTGCATCATTACCAAAGGTTGTCTGCTTTGGTTTTTTAAGTAGCAGGAATAGGCACTTTTTATGCTCTTACATGTCAACACCAAGTAGGAGTTTTTACTAAGCGGTGTAGTTTTACTGAGGTGACACACACCTATCTCCTCAAAGCACAGAAGTTTAGAAGCATTCCTGTACTATCACACCACTGTGCCTTGCTGGACCGGAGACAGCTTCAGAGATCAGCACAAAGCAAAGACCAGCTTCCATGCGCTGATGTTCACAACCCAAACAGGACAAAAGACACAAAGCAGGCACTTACCCACAGCTCCACACATCTATGGCGGGTGTGTAACGCTCCTCACCTAGCAGCAACTCCGGAGGTCGATACCATAACGTAATGACTTTGTTGGTGTATGGACGGCTGGAATGCAAGACACAAACACAGGCTGATGCCAAGAGCCACAAAATCCTTACAAACTCTAGTTTCGACTTCCAAACTGCAGTTTGGCACGTAAGTAGAAGCAGTGGGCTTCCAAGTGCCGGCCCTCCATAGCATCTGCCTGAGTTACATAGAGCTGGGGAGCTATCAGGGATTTCAGGTCTCCCTGTATGCAGAGAGCAAGCTGTAGGCACCCAAGACTGAAAATCCTGACCTGCAAGAGGCAGCAGGAGGCTGCCATGACTGAACAGCAGCTGACCTCAAAGCCAAACAGGGGCCAGGGCAAGCAGAGAAGATGTTTCTGCTCCTTATCAGCTGGTTTCTCTAATGGAGAGCTATTAATAGCAGCCAGGAGTATATTTTTCCAACAGCTGGAGCTACATTATACCACTTAACACTGGAAATCATTTCTCAGGCAATGCCAGGACTTCCAAGTGAAGTGACTATGTAGGTATTGAGAAGAAAGGAGCTCATGCCACCTATGGAAGGCCTTTCCCCCTTCCTCCCATGCCTCACCTCTCCTCTGAGCTGTAGAGTCGGGCGAGTCCAAAATCGGCAAGCTTGATTTGCCCACTGAAAGACAAAAGACAGTCACTGGTTTGAACCAGAGCCAGGCTCACACACTGCAACAGGAAGAGGAAAGGAAATCCCCCACGTAGTAGAAAGACCCAACAAAGCGATGGGAGCAGTAATTACTTTTGAATATACCAGTGGTAACTTTCCAGATCCTATTTAATGCTTCAGAGAAACAAAAAGAAAAGGCAATAATTCAGTCTCATCTCTACCATAAACCCTTCCCAATAGGCCAACGTCCCAGGGATGTTGTTTAGATGGATATCCAGACATGTGGATGTGATTATGTGCGGTATTATTCTCAAAGGCTCAAAGTTTTCTTATGGGTATCCAGATAAAGACTTGAGAATTAACAGCAAATGAGTAATTGTGATGTATTCTGTGATGAGCTGTGTTAGTGCCAAACACTATCTAGAGAGGAGAGAGCATTTACAGAGAGCCGCTCCTTCCTACCTTAACCCTCAGTGGTTTCCCTGCATATATGTGCTTCCAATAAACAGGATTTTTGCCAAAATACCATGGAGACCAAGTGTAGAGCCCCATTTATTTCAAGTCAACATGAAAATTAACTGTAAGGAGCTGCAAAACAGTGGGGAGAGTGCCACCAGCAGCAAGTTCACGTGAAGGTTGGTGGGGCTGTTCACCCTCACAGCAGCAGCACCCAGGAAAGCCACTGCTTAATCATAACCACCCATCACACCATGTGGAAACATGCAGGGTTGGATCAACACCTCCTGTTCCCAACCATCCTCAAGGTGAAGCCAGGGAGAGGGCAGGGAAGAGCCTGGGTTGAAGTGTTTCTATTCCCAGGTTACCTGTTGTTCAGTAAGATGTTGGAGCACTTGATATCTCGATGAAGGAAATTCTTCTTGTGGCAATAATCCAGCCCCTCCATTAACTGTTTCATGAAAGACTTGATATGGTCCTCTGAGAAATGTACCAAGCCAGACTCTAGCAGCCCCATTAGGTCATGGTCCATGTACTCAAACACAAGGTAAAAGGCACCTGGTATAATAAAGAGAGATCATTTAAGACAAGAGGAGAGACAAAGAGGAGGGGAAGTGGATTCAATTGTTGAAACAGTCTTGTTGGTGTTCTGTTTGTATTTCCTATAACACACCCTTGGGATACTTAGGGCTTCCTGGACGTCTTAGAAGACTTCTTTTTGTTCCTCAAGAGGAGGAAAAATCCAAAACAACTGAAGCAGCCCCAAAATCAACTCCTTTGAAATCCTGGGCACCTTTCCCTGGCTGGTTTGGGTTTGTTTCTTTCAAGCTAGTTGAAGAGATGACTTCTGCTCACAGCTTGACCTGATGTCTGTGGTGTTCCCTGCTCTCTCACGGAAGAGAAGGCGCCGGACAACAGCTAGTGAAATGCTGGAACATCTCCCTCTTCCACAGTGACAAAACTCATCTCACTATTAGTAAGAGTTTTTGCCACTAATCAGTGTTAAAAGTGATCTTGTAAAGGCTTTCTTCAGGACTCTCCAGGAATGCAATGCATCCTTTTAAACCTGTGTCTACCTTGGCTCTGCAGTGTGACACCTCATTTTAACTGGAACATATGCTTTGATGTGAAGCAAAATCCAGATGCCAAGCTGAGCTTACATATCAAGGAAGAACCCAAAGAACATCTAGACCAGGGTTTGGATTTCTGGTGTTACACCAAGAACAAACTAAGGGATTGCATCAGCTCTTTGGCTACCGAAACCCACACCCTGCAGCAAGTGCTACCTTTGTCCTTCTTGAAATCCAGTGCATCTTGTTTGTCCGTGACAATCTCCTTCATGTTCACCACGCTGCGGTGGATGAGCTGCCGCAGGATCTTGATCTCGCGGATGGCTGTGATGGGGAAACCTTCCTTCTCGTTGTCCAGCCGCACCTTCTTGAGAGCCACCAGTTCTCCTGCCGGGACAAGGCAGTGTCAAAGCCTCTGCACACACCCCTGCCACCAGCTCGGTGGGATTCCAAGGGGAAGTTGAAAGCAACATCCACAAAGGTAAAATCACTCCGTCAGAAGTTACCACACCAACAACTCAAGACAGGCGACACCAGTGCTCCTCCTCATCTACTTCAGTGTAAGGTCACACAAGTGGACATAAATATACCCCGGAAACCACTCCACAAGCTCTGCTACAATAGTGTGGCCAGCAGGCTGAGGAAGGGGATTCTTCCCCTCTGCTTTAGGGAAGCCTCCCCCTTGCAGTCCTGATCCAGCTCTGGGGCAACAGCACAAGAGGGACACGGAGCTGTTGGAGAGACTCCAGAGAAGGCCACAGAGACGCTGCAAGGGCTGGAGCAGCTCTGCTCTGGAGCCAGGCTGAGAGAGCTGGGCTGGGTCAGCCTGGACAAGAGAAGGC
>JANEMJ010015422.1:0-24284 GCA_024361745.1 Cacatua alba
CCCTTATCATTATTATTATTGGTGGTAGCAGCAGTGGTTTTGTGTTATACCTTAGTTACCGGACTGTTCTTATCTCAGCCCATGGGAGTTACATTCTTTCCATTCTCCTCCTCATCCCTCATGGAGCGGGGGGAGTGAGCGAGCGGCTGCATGGTTCTGAGTTACCGGCTGGGCTTAAATCAAGACACCCTCACTCTCAAAGGCAGCTTTCATCACAACTTTCAGCAAAGGGTCTGCCTGTATAAGGAAGGAGACCAGGGTCTGAAAAAGTAATGGCGAAGCGATGGGAATCAGTGAGACTTCAGGGAGGGACACATCATAAAGCTGAGACTAGACACACACATAGGGGAAGTACAAGAAGGCTCGGAAAAGTTTTCCAGGAGGACAAAATTTGTGATGAGAAGCTGCTCATATAACCCACCCTTGCTGACATAGCCTGAAGAACAACAGCTAAGACCGAAGCATGAGCGTGAGAGTGTTTGTAAATCAACACTCCAAACTGCCTAAGAGCACATTTAGTCCCAAACTGTTCCTGTTAAAGAGGAAAACAATCACCAGTCAGATTAAACAATAACCGTAGAATTACAAAGACACTTTGGAAGCAAAATGAAGTCTAGTTGAGGAAAAGTATAAAAGAAGCATGAAATTTTTTAAGAGTATAGAGGTAACCTTAGAGTGAAAACAACAGCAAACCTGCTTTGACACTGCTAGAAGATTCCCCACTGACACCATAACTTCTGTCAAGGTCACACAAAGAAGCCTCTTCATCAGATGCCTTAAAAATGCTCCATACAGGTGGTGGACTCTCCTTATGGGGTGTGATGAGTAGATCTGCTCTCCTGTGTGCACAGGTGACCTTAGTAAGGGCCTTCACTAGTGTGTGGATTAGCAGCCTGCAGGAAGTGGAATGAGCATACACAAACCTAGAGAACCCTCATTTCTATCAAAAGGTACCTAGAAGTGGGGGAGCCCATGCCCTATAGGAGAGCTGTATGTGCTGGTAACCAGTTTTTCCTGACAGAAGAGTTTGTGTCAATGTGTGTGTGTGTGCACTTGTGTGTGATTATAACTTCGGGGCATGAGCTCTGGAAGAGTGTTTAGAAGTGTGCAGATATATATTATCATTTTGTAAATGTCTAAAATTGTGTTGTGGACCTTGATCTTGAATGTATAGATCCTGATCTGTCATTAACAAATCAATAAATCACTTTGATCATAATTTGATTAAACTATGTGAACTGGGAAGTTTTTCCCTGAGACAGAGATTAAGACTGGTAGTTGTTGTGAAGGAGTTAGGCGATTAATTAGGAGGACTGAATAGAGAACAAGGAGAGGTTTGGCAAGAAAACCAGAAGTACAGTCAGAGGAGACAAGACTGGAGAAAGGAGCTGGCTAAAAGGAAGGCTTGTGGTATTGTGAAAGATTGTACCAACTTTCTTCCTTAGGGTTTGAAATAAAATATAGGATTCCCAAAACTCGTATCTGCTTTCTAAGAAAACACGTATCTTATCCCATTTCAGTGTTGGTCCAGGAGAAAAGCACCCTGCTGCTTTTGTCATTTACTTAATTAATCTAAGAAGAGAAATGTGGAGTGGTTCTTAACATCCCGATTCTGCTTGTGAACCAAGTAGATGTCAAGACCATGCTGTTGATTTGGTTTTGCTTCTAATACATTTACATACCATTTCCTCTCTTAGAAGAATATGGTCATGGCTGTGAAATTAATCTGCCAAAAATTAGAAATGGACAGAATCAGGGTTATCAGCATTATTTTAACTTGGCCACCTTTTTCATATAAATTGAAGTCTTTAATTACAGGATCACACATTCAGTTCTCTCAAGAATACTCCTACCTAACTCAGTGTGTCGAAAGGACTTAACTAGTAGCTGTTCAATATTTTATTTTTTTTAGCCTCATAGTTCAACATGTTGCCCTGGGCCTTATTTAAAAAACACTGTTCAAGCCCTGCTCTGAAATCAAAATTATTAATTTCCTCCTGAGCTTTTCTGCGATACTCATCACCCCAGAATCTGAGTGCTTTGCAGACAATTCATTTATCATTGTAGAACCCATGTGAAATTTGAGGGCATTACCTCCATTTAGGAGACAGGGATCTGAGACACAGACTAAAGTCCAGTGCATTGGGTGTCCAATGTGAAATGCTTCAGATTGTCAAAATTCTATTTTAGCATTACACAAACATATTGATATGTTAGGTCCTATGGATTTTTCTAAAACTGAAACCATTCAACATTTTTCAAAGCAAAACTACAGGTACGGACCAGGCACCCAAACATGAAGAACATGTCTGAGTTTCAAATCACTGTACAAAGAGTTTTTGAAAGGGTTAGGTATAGAAATAATTTTCCCAGGACTAAGTTATGTCTCCTGTTCCTGCAGTTCCCTGCTTCATCACTATCCACGTGTCGGCTTCTGAAATTGACAATGAACAGGGATTTATAAAAAAGTATCCTATTACTCCACTGCATTTTTGAGGCATCTGTGTGTTAGAAGAGACCAGATTTCTGAAGAGGAAATAGTAGGTCATCTGTGTTACAATGTTATTATAATATTCAGAATGTTATTATAATATTCAGAGACAGGATGTTTAGGGATGCATGAGGGCAGGAAGGTACAGTGTCAGTGGAGGTATTCTCCCATTTCCAAATTTTAGCCTTTTTAATTGTATTTCCTTACATGAATTAATGTGCAAATGAGTATATGGCCACTTACGTATGCAATATAAAGTGGAAGCTTTTTGAGTTACCAGGACTGATGAATATGAAATATAACTACAAAAAAGGCGCTACCAACTGCTTACTCTTCGGAGATAAAGAAAAGCTTTTGATCATTTTGTATTTGATAAGCAATAATATGCAAACTAAAGATCTAATTTCTATTGCTTTCAGTCAGAATTAATCTTGAGCAGCCTGGTCAGCCACTTCTTCTGGATTACAGAACTGTCAGAAAAATGTAAAAGCTTCACAAATTTGTTGCTAGGGCTCTCTGTGCTATACCAGATGTGTACTTAATAAAATACACAGCAAACTTTCTAGACTGGCATTTGATTTTGATTACATTAGTCCCTACATCTATGCTAGGAAAAGATACACTTTGTGTTTCCCACTAAATAATGTAAACCTGCTCAGTTTTACTATATCTGCTCAATAACAGTAAAAAGTAATAACTAAGGAAGGGAGCTACCCTACTCTTCTAATGTAGTATATAGGTCTCCTAAGGTAGTTAAAATTGTTGTTTACAGCATCAGCTTTTTCCTATTGTGGCTAGTATGTTCACAGTCCTCAGTTTATTCATCCTTTGACATAAGCATTGCCTTCTCCTAAGTCTGTAGTGCTAGAGAGCTAATGTGGGGTTTTTTTTAACCAACGTGTGTAACTCAGTTAATTAATTTGTCAGAATCTGATATGGGTTTAATGAAACAGTCCTTAAAGTGAATGAAGACATTTATGAAGGGACTCAGTTCTAAAGTCTTTAGGCAAATTTGCAGAATTAAGGGAGCAACAATAACTGAACATGCAATCTCTATCTGTCTTCTGTAGCACATAAACACATTTCCTCGCCCGCTATTTATGATGGTATTTCAAAATTAGGCTCTATAGTGAGAGCACAACCTTTTTTTCTCCAGGAAGGAAAAAAAGCAGTCTCCTTACTCCTCTTAGTATTTCCTCAAGTAAAAGAATGGCATCTACACTGAGGCACCAGAATAAATAATTTAATTTTCAAAGTTACCGACTACATTTTGCGCCTAAGTGAAGCCAACAGCTGAACTCTGGAAAAGCCCTACTGCAGGCGCTGCAGAAAGGCCCTGTAGCATTTCAAGGTTTAATTGCTTCATATAATGCCAAGCCTAACGTAGATTTCAGAATTTCAGCTTTTCTGCTGTAAGTTACCTCCAGTGAATTGAAATAGTTATGGGAGGGAGTCAGCAAAAATTTAAATGAAGGCTTTCCAAATGTCCTTGCTTTAGATTTTCATCAAAATTGAAGTCTTTGCACAAAAGTTCAGAATGTTCTTTCTTTTACTCCTTGAGAATGAGTCATACATTTAAAAATCATTTTATGGGTATATAAATTAGGTTTATTAATAAAACAACATTGTTTTGTTAGGTTTTTTTCCTTATTTAGGATTCTTACATTCTTTTTGTTGAGTTGTTATTCCTTTGTCTTTCCTCCTTGCTGTCACAACAGTGCAGGTGATGACATTGTCTTTGACATTCAATGTAACTGCTTAAAATATCTACTAGCAATAATTAATCTTTAAGAAAAAGTTTGATGTCTTTTTGTCATTTTTTCAATTAATTATTCACCACTGTTTCTAAATAAAAAGCACCTGTAGTAAATGTAGAAAAGGTAGTTCATTTTCTTGTCTTTCATTAAACTTTGATTCAATTTTGATTAAAAGGGCAATCCACTAAGAAAGTCATTATTCTGGTTCATAAGAAACTAGAGCATAATTCTGTGCTCTGCCACAAACCTCTTGTGTGTTCTGGTTCTGGTAATTTATCGTCTAACCTAATGGTTCCAAGATTAGAATTAAAACACTTTCTGCCTGCCCTCCATTTCTCTGTTTCCTGCTGGAAATGCTGACTCTTCCTATCATGCATGGATGTACAAGACATGACATTATCGTGTCCTGATCTCCCTTTAAGAACAGGAAGAGAGTCCTGCCTTCACAATGTCACATTAAAGTGTTAGCTGGGATTTTGTCCTTCTGCCTTGCTGCATACACAGTCACTACGTGAAGTGTTTAAGATGTCAGTTAATGGCTGGTGTTGTGACTCATGAATGTGTAAATTAGGCATAACAGTTTACACAGGAGTGTTTGCAAGGGTATGAAGTTTATGAATGGTAGGGATTGCTGTTTGCCAAGAGCAAATAAATGGGGAAGATTTTTTTCCTGAGAAATTATCAGATTTGGTCTACCAAAGTAAACATATTTTAAGGCCTAATTTTCAGAACTTTTTAGCATCTCCCAATTCTATTGAAGGCAAGAGAGCTGTGGCTGCTGAGCCCCCAGAAATACATTCTTTTATTGAGCCTCCATTATAGCTTATGCATTCTTACATATGTTGGTAAACCTCTAGGGAGCATGGGGGCAGGGAAGGTTTTCTAGTCTTATGTTATGGCTATATCACTGTATTTGATCACGTATCTAAGAAATTAATTCAGTAGCATATGTCCACAACAACTTAGACTTCCCACACAGCTTGGCTCTTTTAATTTATCTTTGCAAGGGTACCAGATACTTTTGAAAAAAGTTTGAATATACTTTTTGCAAAGTATATTTTAAAAAATGTCTGAGTTACCAAGGAGGCTAAACGTATTCTTGGCTAGTGATTTAGGGAGTTAAAGTGAAGTCTGTCTCTCAGAAAGACCTAGGAGTCTCAATCACTTAAGCATAATTTAAAATTTACTCTTCTTATTATTACAAATGGGTGCTACTTCCAGGGTGATTAATCTCATCTTTAGACAGAAATACCAATCACTCCCACTAACTGAAAGTGATCCAGCAGTTGCTATTAGGTTTTTTCTACTGTTCTGAAAAAGAGATGTCTGAGCTCTAAAAATATGCTGGACATACTGTTCAGGAATTCTGTTATATCTGGATTACAAATATTTATCCAGGAACTTCTCCATGCACCTAATAACTAAGACCAGAGTGATAACAGTAGTTACAGGGTCAATCACTGAACCATAGAACTTCCATATGTGGGAAAGGGTGAAAAAAAAAAAAAAAAGGAACAGACTGCAGAGTTGTTTCTCAAATGTATACATCCAGAATTTTCTGAAACTGATTCTGCCAGTAACCCTTGGTGTGGAGGGATAGCCTTGGCTAACAGACAGATGTTCACCCACCTGCCCTCTCACTCCCTTCTCTGGTGTGATGGGAAGAAAACAGAAGGAAGTTGAGAAGAGTTGTGGATCAAGACAATGACAGTTTGATAAAGAAAGCAAAAGCTGCACGTACAAACAAAGTAAAAAAGGGAATTAATTCAGCACTTCCAAATGGCAGGAAGATGTTTAGCCACTTCCTGGAAAACAGGTCCTCAGCATGCATAATAGGTGCTTTGGGAAGGGGGGATATCCATAACCATGGATATCCCTATGGATGTCTCTCCTTCGCCATCCTCTCCTTGTGCTTTTATTGTTGAGCATCACATCATACAACATATACCTTTGTGTCAGATGTTCCAGCTATATCCCTCTAAACCCTACAGCAGCCCATCACTGATTATGGGCAGGGAGAGAAGGGCAGAGTGGGAAACAGAGACAGAGCCTCGACGCTGTGCAAGCACTATTCAGCATCAGCCAAAGTTTTGGTGTGGTATCAACACTGCATTGGCCACAAATCCAAAACAGCGCTTTATGGGCTGCAATGAAAAAAGTTAACTCCAACCCAGCCAGGCCCAGTACACTTGGGAAAGGTCAATTAAACACTGCTGCTTCTAATTAAATGAGACATTGTTTACATTGAAGCCTGAATCATACCAAAAGAGTTGTTTGCTATTCCCTTTTAGTTGCAAGAGATTTCTAAATGTCATACTTCATTTGTAGGCACTAATCCTGTGGTGTACTGAGATGCTTCCATTAGATAAAACTGAGATATGAAAGTCCTATGCAGAAAGAGACTGCCAGTATTTGGAAGGAATAAGTGGGCCAAATACCTAAATTTGCTACTGCTGCAACTCATAATTATTCTTTATTTTACTTTTTAAACATAGAAATACATTGAAACAGAAGGGTTTTTTGTTTGGTTGGTTTGATTTGGGTTGGCTTTTTCTGGCTTAGATGCTACTCATTATATTTAATACAAAATGCCCTGAATCCTGCAAAATATACTGATTCTAAGAGAACTGAAAATAGGTAAAGAATGCATTCTCCAGCTGAATGAAGAGAACCCTCATTTTCAAGGGTCAATGGATGAGTCACAACAAAAAGTCATCAGAAAAGGTGAATCTGTGCACTTCAATATTGTCTATATCTCTCTCTGTTAATAGGTTCAGAAGTAAAAGGGTGGTTTTAAATTGCTGCTGGCCTGTATTCTGAAGCCTTGATAATGGGAAGAAGATATAGGGTAAGCTACTCTGATAATGAGAAAATTAAAGCCTTTAAAGAAAGTGGGGAGAGGATATTTTTATTCACATTACAAAGACACCCTTCTTTAGGTCTTCTTTGCAAGTGTAGGGGAAAGCACTACGCAACCATTTCTCTGCTCTTTATCTAATTAGGATAAGAACCATTTCCATGAGAGAATTGAGAGTTTTATTTTGAATCATATTTTCTCAAGCTAGATACAGGGCAGAGGGCTCTGTGGCTCAGCTCTATGTCACTGCAGTGAAAATCTCACCAAAAAAGTGAATGCTAATTACATATTGCAGATGTTGACATTAAAAGCCTTTAAAGAATGCAAAATTCTAAAAAATCTCTGTCAAAAAATACCAAATTACTTCTTAACCTTTCCCTCCAAACTAAACGTGATTTGTTCTTCAGTTGACTGTCATGTAGTAAACAACTAAATGGCAACTACCCAGGTTGTGTGCTGACATGCACTAAAGTTATTCTAGGACATCAGTGCTAAGGTATAGCAATAATCAGCAGGCAATGAAAAAACACACAGAAGTTAAGGTCAAACAAAACTGAAGGGAAATCCAGAATATGGCATACCTAGGCAATAGCACTGAACTGGTGAAGGAAACAGCTATCAAAATCTTAAAAAAAAAAAAAAATATTCCCTTCTGTAACTAAGAAGGAATTTTGGCTGGTTACTTGTTTGGTGACCCACTGACAAAAAGAGGAGACATTCAATTTCCTGCACCATTCTCCTACCACTTATTTTAACGAGGTGCTGATGTCAGTCAATAAACTTGTGGTTGTATTTCTTAGGACCCTTTTCACGTTTAGGGATGATTTCTCATGGGATCTCCAAGATGTTGAGAGTCATTCACTGGAGTAGCTGAGAGGTGACTTTAACCAACAGCAAAACAAACTGATGTGGGCTGTGTCATACTCTATTTTCCAATATATGAAGTTTAGAAGAAATTACAGGACCATAATCTCTATGGTCCCAGCATTCGCCTATAGGTTATCCTCTGCCTTTTTCTGAATTGGAGTCTATCCCAGCACTATTCTGGGCACTTAAGTATAGCTTAAAAAGAAACAGGCCTAAGACCTGATCAGAAGATATATATTCCCTTCCTGGCAACCACCTGCAGAGCCATTTCAAAAAACTGGTCTTTCTTGTTCAGCAAACTGCATATTGCAGTGTGGAGAAAACTCTGTGGCTGCCCAGCCTGAGGCAGGGTGCTGCTTAGTGGTCGTATCTATATATCACTAAAGGAGAGGCCAGAAGAAGTAATATTCAGCTTGCTGTTTCTCTGTAATGTCACTGGTGGGTGACATTGCGAAGCTGGGGATGGAAATTGAACTGACAGAGCTCTGGCTCACAGGTAGGAGCTACAAAATGAGCTGGAAGGGTAACAGAACAGCTTTGTACAACTGAAAAGAGCTGGAAAGGCAGTATTTAAAATTCCATATATAACTAGCTCTGAAAAAGAAATCTTAGAGAGGAGTGTTACAAATAGGGCAAGGGATCAGGGACAATGTTGGTTACATGTACATACACTCCCACAGTTAATAAACTAGCGAGAGAAGAAAGATGCTAGAGCAGAGCAGAAAATAAAAGCCATAAAGAGAACATTATTTTTAATATACATATCTGCCAATCAAAGACTATACTGATAGTTTTAAAAGGTGACCTGATTTCATGGCCATTATCACATCAGACTGCCTTATGAGGAAAAAGAATCCAAGTCCAGTTGTCTGAATATAATAGAAACTTGGCAGGAGAGATCTAATGAATATAACTGTGTTAGGAAAAAACAAGGGAGAAAAAGTTCAATTTTCCAGTCCACTTTGGAAGATCTGCCGTCTTTATGTGCTTGGATCATGTTTATGAATTAGTGCAAATGAGTGCAAGGATCATGTTTATGAATTAAGACAAAAGTCATTTAGGAAAAAAGCCTAAAAAGAACTTATGGGATATCAGTGTCCTCTAATTTTACAATAGTTCAAAGTGTCTGCTATGAGTAGTCGCTTTATTTTCTCCATTTTTATTGAACCCTTTGCACCATAGCTCCATAACTGCAAAGCTACAAAGTACACTAGGGTAGAGTTGGTAAATGGGTCATTGACACAATCAATCAAAATTAGAATTAAAATTGCATAGTACAGTCTGCATGCAAAAGATTTAGGTTTTCCTTCTTATTTTAACAAATTTGTACTCTAAAGCCTTTCTTATTATATAGCAGATTATAACATTAAGATACAATGAGGAACAGTGTCCTACATGCCAGATTAATATCTGCATTAATTACACGAGGAACAAAAATATTAATTTTAAAATACAGACTTCTCAAACTGTACTTTACCTTCAGGAGATTTTGGGTGGAGTATCTTGCTACACTTTTTGTAGGTTAGAAGAACCATTTTTACCTTTATTTTTCCTGAGTTCTTCTCGTTCGTGGTTTTAACTTCTATATTTTGACCAGAAGAAGGATTTCACAACTCACTTTTAGTAAGAAATTACCATATGCTAATGTTACTGATTAAAGTTACTGAGAACACATTAAAAGTTATTTGCTGCTCAGTTTCATATAATAAACTCAGTTGTATTGTCTACATTGAATTTATAGGCTAAACAATATTCCCTTATTACCCATGCATTCCCAAAGAAATGTGAACAGTCAAATAAACTTTTGCTGTATTGGTTACATGGGAAAAATAGTGTTAAAACAATTACATTTGAAACAGCTCTCCTTTTCCCACTTACTGACCATAGAATTTCAACTACAAGAAAATAAATCATGTGGCAACCCATATTGTTGGGACATTATCACACTATTGAAGTTCTTGGTAGGTAGAGAATTATTTTTATAGAGCAGACTTAAATTGGATTCAGTGACTGAATTTCTTTATATAATACGACAATTACACAAAACTGAACAAATCCTTCCTGCTACCACCATCTTTATCTACTGGGCCTTATCCCCAAGTTTATATATGAACCTACTGAATTCTAGTGATAGAGTTTTGAGGCAGCTCTGAGTGAACTAGAATGAGAAACAACACAGAACTACCAGAGAAACCCTAGAAGGTCAAATGTAAATCTTTTAGGCTATTTCACTCTCCAAGCCCCAAAAGGAGAAAAAAAATAAATATATATATACACATATAAAAATATATTATCTGTTAAACAGTTAAACCACACACACAGTTGGATTTTAACTTCTAGCACAGCTGTGGAGAACAGAAATTTTAAGAAGGCACAGTGGCACTTTAACCTTTACGATCAAAAGGCAGTACTTTCTAGATAAAACAGAGCTGACAGATTTGCTGGCACCGTTATGATTAGTTATGCATCACCTATCATACAAGATGACTGAAGACTTTTATTCAGTTACTGAAACTTTTTTTTTTTCTATTTGGATCCAGATTTATCCTGGAGGCTAACAGAAACTCTCTAAATCAGCACTATTTGATCCACAAAACATCACCCTTGCCTACTTCAGCAGGTCATCACTGTAACACACAGCATTTAACAAGGGCTTGATAAACACTTCAAGAGTTTAATAAGCAAGATAAGCATCACAGAACTTACAATATTCTTAAGTAAAAAACAGGACCTCCCTCCTTATTCTGTGTGGTTTAGAAATTAGACCATTGAGAAAGCCAAAAACATATGAAAGATATTAATAGTTGTACAACTATATAATAGTTAATATATAATAGTACCAGGAATGCAATGTCAGTGGTACAGCTACAATTCGTGCTCTGACTTCAGCACTAACTGCAGCTGTTATAGCGAACTAGGCACATATCATTCCCTGGTCATGTTCTAATCATGAGAAACAGTCAAAACTTATTAGTGCTTCCTTAGACCCGTAATCACAATCTCTAAGGCTACATGTTTTCCACATGTCATGTTATTTTTTTAACAGATATACAGGCATATATATGCACCATGGTTGAAAATCAATGTGGTCTTTTTTAAAGGATGAGTAAAGAGAAAAACAGAAAATGTGATGGCAAGCAACCAAATAAATACATAGAAGCTTGAGAAGACCAGAAAGAAAGTTTTGCTTGCATCCTACATTGGAAACAGCAACTAAGCAGGAAATGCCTCATAACACCAGACCTTCCCTGGGCTGTGTATGGAGAGGAAAGGACTCAAGGGCAGACCCCAAACCAGTGATTTTCCTCTCTGCAAAACCAGCATCCATGCCAGAGATGTGAGCTAGGCCCATGAAGGTGCTTCATAGCAGACCTTCAGCCTCTGAATGCTTATCTTCCTTTTCTTACAACAGCTCATGTGAAGAAAGGGCATATTTAAGGCGGTAATTTGTTTGTGGCTTGTCTTTCACAAAAGCACAGGAAGTTCTGTGACTTCTCTAGGACATGATAGAAAGAAACAGGTTAACAGATGCCAGTTTATAAAGGACTTCTGCCTGCTCCCTCTTTGTGCACAGAAGAGGAGATACAGTGCAATAGGAAAGAAATGGCAGTAGAGACATGTTCTTACTGGGGACACAAATGGCAGGCACCATAAAAGAGAAATGCTGCAAGATAGCAGCATAACTTTAAGTTGTGACTCAGAGCTTCTGGTAGAGGCCTGCCTGCCTTCTTCCTCCTCCTTCCCACCCCACGTAATGAGAAAAATATTATTAGTCTATTAGCTAATAGCTCTAATTATCACTCACAAGCTCTTTTACATTGCACTCCATTGTTTTCATGGGAACAGTAAATAAATATTTCTCGCTCAGCAGGAGCACCTTCCAGGGCAGAAATAGGAACATTGTTTAGAACGGACTCAGAAAATTGCAGACATTAAAATCAGAGAAGATTCACTGATCATGAAGCCCGTTTCTCTGCTAAGGGAGGCTCAGCCCCAAAAGCACAATGTTAAAAATACCAGTGGTGAATCATCTTCCAGATTTTCTCAGGAGACAATTCCTCAGTAGAACTCCCTTTTGTGTGTGTTGGGATTTTTTTTTTTGTGGTTTGGTTTTTGATACCCTTATTTTCTAATTTCTTTATTTTATACTTAGCTATATCTTCCCTTACTGCGTTATATACTTCTCTCTTTGCATGCAGCTAGCTACCTTCACATTTTTCTCACCGATCAAATCTTACACGCTCAGCATAAGACTCATACTGCTGCCCCCACTTCACACTCCTATATGGCTAAGGCCTTACTGTGGGGCCATTTGCAATGTAGCATCAGGACCATATATGAATCTCTGAGCAGATGACACGTTGGCATCCCAGAGCAGAAGGGAGACAGGAGCACAAAGCTGCAGCTAGCTGCGAGCCATTCAGCTACAAAAGCTGCCAAGCTGCTTTGCAGCTGCCTCGGTACTGCCAGCAAGCACGTTCCCCTGCTCCTCCTGGAAATGATGGCTTATCTTTCTCACATAAGCAAATGTGACATCTTTTTGACCTGATATACTTTCTGTCATGTGAACCATGTAGCACCACCTCAGACACTGAACCCCAGCAAATTTGAGGGGTTTATCTGAACACTTACTCCTTGTTTTGCTTAGTCATCACATACCTAATTTAGTACCTTTAATCCATCTACTAAACCTTCATCGGCCTCTAGAAATTAATCTGTTGTTCTTCACTAAATTCTCTAATTGATCAATATCTTTCTAGTTAACATACTGCTGAATGCTGCCCAGTATTTCAGAAGCAGTCATGAGAAAAGCACTGTTATTGTTTATTGGACTCTTACTTGTGCTCAGCTATTTTTATCAGTTACTACTCTCAACAAGAGACTGAGAACTCAACTATCTCTTGGCATTATAGCCTTCCACTGGGGAGTCATCAAGACCAGCAACATTTCACCAGAGCCCACTGAATTATGCCCAGATCCAATTTTTTAACAAACAGGCTCTTTGTATTGCAGACAGTCTGAGCAAATAACAAGTGAAACTTAATGGTGAATGCTAAAACCTGCTTATATTGATCGTTAGTTTAAGTGTGATGACTTTAAACCTCTGAAGGCTTGATAAAAATCCAACTCAGGGAAGGCATTCTCGCTTTACTGACAGGACCCAGGAGCATAAAGCATCTTTTGATCACTCAGTGTTTTTGCTCCTTTAGCTGCCATTTTACTTTTCTCTCACCACTTCCTCCAAACAAACTTTATGGTACTTCCACTATTTAAGATTTCACAGACAAAAAATTCAAGAATGCTGAAACACAGAAGTACTAGTGAAAATACGTTGTTTTTTCCCCCTGTGCCAGTTATATTTATGCTTCTAAGAGTTCCTGTAACTTTGTCATGTTTGGGCTTTTTTTTTCTATGTTAATAATGACACAATAAATAAAAACACATATATATGGAGATCTTCGTAGATGGGGAAGATATTGGACATCTGACAATAACTACTGTCTCCAAACTGGAGTGTGTGTTTTTCATCTCACAGATGCTCTTTTCCAGACAAACTTGCTGCTTGTTATAAACAGTTCCTATCTTGTACCACTCAGGTACATTTACTCAGGAGTGCGTGTGCAGATGCATACACATATACATATATATATATATTTTTTTTTTTTTAATACATCCATGTATACATATACATGCATTTATGTGTGTGTCTCCATCTGTGTGTACATATGTATATATATATATTTACATTTAGAGGTATACGCTATGAAAGTGTGTGTTACTTCTGTTATTTTTCTGTGCAAATGATTGGAAGTTATAATTTTTAGCATTTTCCTTAAAGCTTCAGGTTTTATGATTGTAATCTTGCTTAAGCAGACATTTTTTTTATTTACAAAGACAAAGAAACATAGATTTCTAATCTTTGTGATGAAAACCTTGAAGGCATGAATTAACCCTGAAGACATGAAGAAAATGAACATCAAAGATGACAAAAATAACAAACTTGAAAAGAGTGCAACTTTTTAAAAAATCACAGAGTATTAAAATCCATTTCTTTTTACTGAATTCTAATTTTTATTAATACTTGTTTTTCCTTGCTTTTTGGTCAGTATCCATGATGTTTTTCTGAAGCAAAAAGCTGTATTCACATGGGAATATTTCTTTGTTTGCACAACATGCAAAAACAACTGTTGTCACCAAACACAATGTAATTCACCTTGGTTTTTCTCCTAACGAACATGGGTTTAAAAACATCTTCTGTGACTGATGTATGCGGTCCAGCGTAAAGAAGTATAAATTTATCTTTGTGAAATTTACATCTATGTGACCTATAAATTATATGCCACAAATATAATCATTTTTGCTTTCTTGGATTAATTAGCAGCTGAGTTTCCAGTAATTTGGATTTTTGCTATTTGATGACTAACACATCTTAAAGTCTTTGTGGAAAGTTACCCAGCAAGTTCTAAGAAAGTTTTTAATCATTATGAATGAATTTCCTGTGAACTAAAAATTTCACCAGCTGGTGAAGTTTAGATAAATAATCAGATAAATACTACTATCTAACAAGTCAGAGTTGTCAAAATAGGACCTAGAGATCAGTGAAGTGAATTTAAAGATGGCCTGATCTATTTTACAGGACTATTTTTTCTTAATCTGCAGAGTCCTGTCCTCCCACAAACCTCCCCACCTCCAATATTTTTGTATTGGTTAGAATATCATATATCTATATCTTTATGTAGTAAAATAGAAAATGCAGAGGAGAAAGGGAACAAACTGTGTGCAATCAAAAAATAGCACTGAAAAATGCAAGTAGCACCATAGGGAATTGGAACTTGCTGCTTCAGAGGTTTGGAGAATGTGACAGTGAGATAAATCTTTGCATAGTTTCAAGGGAAATGTTGCACAGCTGGAGCAAGGCATGCAGCTTCTACTGTTCTGACCTTCCCAGAGAGTCCTGAGCCAAAGCCCACCACTGAATTACACTTACAGTTTCATGGTTCTCCAGACACAGCACACGACCAATTAGTCACCTTGCCATCAAGTGGCATATCTTCCTCTTAACTTTTTAGAAGCATTATCGACACACTATGGTGTCAATGGGTCCTTCATCCAGAATGTGACACTGTGACAAAATCTTTTTTTTTGTTTTAAGGTTTAGCAAGGTGTTCAATAGTAGTCACAAGCCCCCGAGGACAATTGAAGAAACTATTATGTGCTGGAAGCAGTAATCTGTGTAATAATGATAATAATGTACAAAATCTGTAAGATTTTTATTGTTTGGTGCATCGAAATATTGAAATCGGTGACAGAGCATTAATGACAAAGCACTACAGCTATGGGAATTAAAACCTGTGGATGCTTAATAGAGAAAAGCTAAGTGCTCTGTAAATTTTATGGGAGGTCTTTAAAAATATCAGAAATATTCTGGAATTCTAGAAATTATAACCTTTTCAAGGTGAAGAGAGAATTTAACACAACACGCTTCCATATGCTGAAATGGGAGCTGACTCAGATTCATTAGAAGTTAAATAAAGAACATCTGCACGCACTTACATCATTTTGAGTTCAGCTAAAATCAAGGGCCCAGTTTTCCAAACTATCATATATATCAGGTCATAGAATCATTTAGGTTGGAAAAGGCCTTTAAGATCATCAAGTCCCATCGTTAACCTAGCACTGCCAAGTCCACTACTAAACCATGTCCCTAGGTAAAACATCTACACTTTTTTTAAATACTTCCAGGAAAGGTGACTCCACCAATTCCCTGGGCAGCCTGTTCCAACTCTTGACAACCCTTTTAGTGAAGAAATTTTCCCTAATATCCAATTAAAACCTCCTCTTTGGGCACACGCCAACACCTCAATGTCTTTCTTGTAGTGAGGGACCCAAAACTGAACACAGCTTTTAGGGTGCGGCCTTAACAGTGCCAAGTACAGGGGGAGAATAATTTCCACAATCCTGTTGTCCACACTGTTGCAGATACAGGCTAGATGCCGTTGCCCTTCTTGGCTGCCTGGGCACAAACTGGTTCACGTTCAGCCGGTTGGCAACCAATACTCCCAGGTCCATTTCTGCCAGGAAGCTTTCCAGCCACTCCTCTTCCCCAGGCCTCCAGTATTGCATAGAGTTGTTGTGGCCCAAATGCAAGACCTGGCACTTTGCCTTGTTGAGCCTCATAAAATTGACCTCAGCCCATCGACCCAGCCTGTCCAGATCCCTCTGTAGAGCCTTCCTGCTCAAACAGACCACCCAACTTGGTGTCATCTGCAAACTTACTGAGGGCGCACTCATCTCATCCAGATCACTGATAAAGATATTAAACATAACTGGTCCCAGTACTAAGCCTGGGGAACACCACTTGTGACCAGCCACCGGCTGGATTTAACTCTGTTCACCCGGCCAACTAGACAGTTTTATACCAAGCAAAGAGTATGCATGTTCAGACCATGAACAGCCAGTCTCTCTGGGGGAGTGCTGTGGGAATCAGTGTCAAAGGCTTTATTTAAATTCCAGGTAAAAAACATCCACAGCCTTTCCCTCATCCACTGGGTGGGTCACTTTGTCATAGAAGAAGATCAGATTAGTCAAGCAGGATCTGTCTTCCAAAAACCTTGTCACAATATTAGGCAGAATTACACTGATGTAACAACAGTTTAAGTGAGAGAGCAGAATCAGAACGTAAGAGCAAAAGTTACTCTAAAACAATTTAAAATGGAGACAAGATTTAAAGCACTGACTGGAGAGACATCTCCAATACCACAAAGAAGAAGGATTTTTTAATATGTAAACACTCAAAGCCTCGGAGAAATGCTGACATGAATAACATTGTGACATGTTTTGACAGGTTTTGTAAAAATCAATGCAAAATTCTTGATTTAGGTTTTTTTTCTTTATACCTTTGAGATAACATTAGATTGGGAATAGACTGGTAGGTCGACTGGTAGACCTGGGCACAAGAAAACATCATTAAGAATACATTAACATTTGTGAAACCAATATATTGAATAACTAGGCACAACAACTTGACATACTAGACCTTTGCAAAAAATTAAAACATTAGCAGAAATTAAAGCTTACTAGCTTTGGGGAAATAAACATTTTACCTGATCTACAAATGATCCTAAACAAAATAAAATCATGTTAATTTCTTTCTTAGGTCAATAGCTCAGTTTTCAATGTACACTGTGACTCCCAGAAGCAATATTTTTAACCTAAAATTCTGTATCAAATATGTTCCCTTAAAATCAGGAAATATCAAACACACAGATGTCTTTCTCTTTCCAGAATCATCATGAACAGAAGAAACATTCTTTGTACTGCAGTTGTGATGTTTCTTTTCAGAAAATAAATAATACCAGCAAAATATTTTAAATCTGTGGCCTTAATTTTCATAATTAGGAAGATATGTTTAGGTCTGGTCTTTCTTGTAAAGAACACTTTTAAAAGAACAATAGTGACTAATTTACGTGGCAACAACTAAAATAATGACTGCATCTTACTTTACGTTAAGTGTCCACCTCTGAATGCTGTAACTTCAGTGTAATACGCAAAGCCTTTTGAGTGGCAGCATTTCACCTTCAGAAGCCAAAGAAAGTGAAACATGCAAATGTCTGCTTCTGTACAACCTCTCTGCCTGTGGCACAGAAAGGACCTCTGTGGGATATTCTGCCCAGACATCCAGAAGTCGTCACATGCACTGTATAACTCCAGCCAAGTGGAGGCACATCCAGGAATCCCACAGAAATTCATGAAGATGCCATCTAGTCAGACTTTGTTTTCTGGGTGACAGGGTGTTGATGCCAGCAACACATTATGGCCACTTGTGAAGCCGAAGAAGTTACGACATTTGAAAAAGACAGCTAGGTCTTTTTGACAGAAATATTTTTTTTTCTCTCTCTCCTTCTTCCATTCTCCTCACCTGAACTGAAGACACCATATTGCCAAGATCAACTCCCAGTCACTTCAAAAGCCAAAGTGCAGATCCCATTCCTTCTCCTTAGGCTACATTCTTACTTTGGTGTTGGAGGCAAAGCTTTGAATGCAGATTTTTACCTACACTTCCTTAAGCAGGGAGAAGTCTGGGCAATTCAGAAGCACCTCTGTTAGCAGCCCTGCCTATGACTGCTCAATGTTAGAGAATGTGCAGTACTTCCCTTTCTTTGTCTGTCAGGGACATACAGATTATCTGAATATGAATCTATTATTCAGTGTCATCCCAAGGAACAGGATGAGAAAAATAACACTGTTCTTGTGATTTGAGGGGAAAAAGTTCTTTCATCAAGATCTACTCATTTTACCATTCTACCTTCCTTGTTAAAGGATGTAGTGAGATGCTATCACATGTGACAAAAAAAGAATAAATATATCTTTGCACACAAACATGCATACACACATATGAAGATCCCAATTTGGAGAAGCGGTAGCAAATTGACGTGAGAAATAAATGCTCTGCATTTTACCAATACACTGTGAATAGCATGAATAAATAAAACTAAAGTAGCAAATAAATTAGGGGTGAATTTTGTGATATACTATCCTAACTTTTTTAATTGTATTTGCTCATTTATAAGCTTAGTAGTAGATCTCCCAATTATTATTATAAATTAGAGAGTTTCTGTTAATTAGTAACCACCTGATGTCTCCCATATTGTTTTCTCTATACAATAGAAAAACCTTTAGAATCATGGAAAAATCAAAGCAAACAAATGAGTAAGATCTAAGAGTTCAGCCAAGGCATGCTCCCTGATTCATGCCCAAATCTACAGTATGTTCTTTAAAAGTCAAACACAAATTACTGTGATTTATACTGTTCCTTGAACAAAAAAGTAACAAATGCATGTAATTGCATTCTGTCTACACTACACATCTCTTTGTAAGAAGGCAGCCGTTGAAACATTTACTTTTTGCACTATTAGTTTTTTTGGTCTTTGAAAAAATATTGCATTCAGAATTATTGTCTGTTTTGCTTTAGTCTCCATGTCAGTAGCTAATTATAATCCAAATTTTTGTGCTTCCTCATGAATTTCTTCTTTTAAATTGGAGAATAAAGGGAGACTAGGCTTTAGCCTTATTCTTGTTCTCTATTTTGTGCACAAACTAGTGAAAGGATGAAGTGCATTTTGTATGACTCCTTAGAAGTGGTCTGGCCCCATTTTTCTCTACAGCTATATTGACCTTAACACATGTTGCCATCCAGTAAAAGTAGATCTGTAGAATTAAAAAGCTGGCATGGAGGATCAAATACAGATGAGAACCCTACATCCTTCCTTTTAGTGGAGCGCAAGTTTGATGCTATGGGCTGATCTCCCATTTGCAGTTAACACTACTTTGGTGCTCTACCAGAGCAAGCTTTTTCTGTTCAGTTTCATCTAAATAAATGTAATTTAAGCCCTCTGAAACCACTCCATAGTGCAAATCATATAATGGTAGGTATGAGCAGTCAGATTATTAACTTCAGAATAGTACTGAACCAAACTAAAATACTCCTGTAATTGCACACTTCCCCTTTGAGATTGTGGAAATCTACTTTTAGCATAGAATGATTGTGTCCTGGGCATGTTCCCAGGTGCATAACATCATATGGGCTATGTTTAAGCAGTCTGAGAATGTAATAGACCTGCAAAGACTACATCCAAAGTAGCCCATCATGGTTTGGCATTTCTACTGCCTGTATATCTTATTTCTCAGTCATCCTTGTGTCTATGTACTTGTATGGGCAGTTTATAAGACAGTTGCTAAGAGATGAAGCTTAACTAAGATGGAAATCACATTCTACCTAGAATCTGGTCTGTCCCAGCTGCTGCTAAAAACACAAGGAAAAGTTCAAAGTTTTGCCAGTGTAGTCCAACATTTTGTTCTCAGCACTGCATGACATCAGTCACAGCAACTTGATAAGATGAGTTGACCCCTCCATTTAGAGTGCCAAAGAAGTGATTACCGGCTATGGTTTGAAAGGAAAAGAGCTTCAGTATGAATGCATAATATATTCTGACTCAAATGCCTGGATTAAATATCATCAGAGCCTTAAGTTCTGAAGGAATTTTCTACTATAGTTCCCCTCATAAATGCTGTTGCTGCTTTCAGAACAAAGAATTCCCTCAGGCCACAACCTGATATATCTTTGTATGCTTTCTAATGCATCACTTATTTATCAGTAAGAGTCATTGTTTACAGCTGACGGACGTTCTTTCAGTTGTAGTAAAGCACAAAAGACGACTTATTTTTTTTCACAAAATAAGGCCATTTTAAGTAAAATATTTAAATGTAGTTGTAAAATTGTTCAGTGTGCTTATTTTTAGTGCTAGCAGTAGCACATTTTCCTTTTAGTTTGCAGTCTGACCCTGAAGTTAATCTTTCTTTGGATGCTTCATCAGTTTGCTGTAAGTCTGTTCAGCTCCTTTACACTGAATGGGTTCGTTACTGTCACCTGAATTTTGCTCCAGAAGCAGTTAACATCTTGAGCAGGTACCACGTAACCTGTCTAATTGATGATACAAGGGAAAAGATTAAATTAATTCTGCAGTAAACCATATCTATTTAGAAAACTATTCAAGCGCAAATCAAGGTGGGAACTGTGAAAGAAGAATTATGCCTCTACTGTATTGTAAATAGTATGTGTTTGATTTAACGTGAATCAAATATTAATCTACAGATACAACTTGATATTAAACTATAATCACCCAGTTATGTAATTTAATTTTGGACTAAATGCCAGTAGAAAATAGGATTTTTTTTTTCTTTTAAAATGTGGATATTTACATATTTTGAGCAAATTATAAAAAAACTATTCATTACAAAATACATACATCTAACTATATGAAAAACAAACAGATTTTCTTTAAGTAAGGAAATATGGAGTAATTCAATATGTCTGCCTGATATATGGATTTCCAATAACATACTGAAGCTGAGAGTTCCTAGCATAACAATACACACTGCTTGGCAGGCTTGCATGAGGGTAAAAGCTAAAGCTTAATGTCCAAATTGATCTTTCATTGCATTACTAGAGCAGGAACACCCAGAATGGTATTCCTGCTTTCCTCTTCAAAATGACTTTCAGAGGTGAAAGGTTTGGTTTAAAAAATAAAATGGGGAAGACCAAGAAAACAGAATAAACTAATATAACAAGAGTAGTTTAGTTAGGATGCAAGAGAATCTATAAGATCAAACACAGAACTTAAATTACAGCTACAGTTAAAAGTACAGCATATTATACTTAAAATAACCCTCTCCTGGAGATAGCCTAATGTACCACATTTATTACAGCATATGAATAAACCCATAAATTTACAGTTAAAAAGTTGCAAAGAGAATAGTTTACGTTCAGGTCACTTCCCATTCATGTTATATCCTGTCATGAGGATGGATCAATTGGAGAAAAGCATGGGTTTTACTTTTCATCCTTCTCAGGTTACCCTGGAGAGTTGATTGCTTTCCATCTCACAACTTGCTTAGGGATTTACAGTTGTTTTGTTTTGTTTTCAAACTAGCAGGAAACAAACCTTTCCTTTGCATTTCACAAGAAGGTGCAGATAGAAAAACATTTGATACTGAAATGCCTAATATTTTAGAATTCAAACATCTCAGGAATCATGTACTGTACTTGGAAAATAGGCATATCTGTCCATGTGTGTTACGAAAATGAGTGTTTTAAGGTCATTCAAAGAAAGACCATCAAAGGTATTTGCAGTTTTAATGATTTAGATAGGCATGACTTAACAAAATTTGATGGCAAGGTTCACTCTATCACTTCTTAAATGGATGCATCATAGAAGTGAAAGTTAAAACCAAGCCAAAAATGATTGATACAGAGACCAAACAGACAAAGGATAAGGAAGACCCTCCCACTGAGCCACGAGGTTCAGAATAGGCCCCCTTGCTTTCTAAACTCCCAAGGGATCCTATGTGGTGTTGAGTCTTAGTCTCAGACTTAGTCAGCAGTATATATCTAAAGGATTATATGTGTACCAATTCACCACAGAGGGAATTTTTACATGGTTTTAAGGTGAGTCTTATAAAGGAAGTTAATAGAATTTATGACACTTGCCGTAGAAATTTATACACACATACACATGCACACGTACACAATGACATATAAAGGTATGCTTGTTAAAAAATTCCCTTGAGATCAGTAAAATATTCAAGTCTAATGTCCTGGCATTTCTCAGCAGGCAAGGGTTGAGTCCTGAGGAGTGGGGGGACTTCACCCAGGTCCTGTCTTTTGGCAACAGCCCTCCAATCATCACAAACTTGAGAGTTTGCGAACTCTGAAGGACATCCTACTTAGAGGAAGATACTATCTGCAACGTCCAGTAGTGCTTGCAGGGCCTCTCTTAGAACCACCATTTATAGGGTCTTGAGATGATTTCCTTTAGTCATTAGTAAACTTCCCCAAAGCATATCAACCACACCACTCAGCTTGGTGTTTCCAGGACAGTTGTGCTTTCAGAAGGGAAAAAAGATACGGAAATCTTTACTGTAAAATGGCCAGGTCTGAGGCATAATCTATTGCTGAGCATCTAAGGTACTTGTATTTTCTGTAGTGATTTTATGTACATTTAGTATTTATGTAAAAAAGCATATTGTACATTAACTGCGTTAGTATCAAATACTATAGCCTATGAAATTCTGAGAAATGGCACTTATGCTCCAGCAATGTATTTCTAAGTATTTTTCTATTGCCTGTAGAACAGAAATGCAACTGGAGAATAATTCTCTGCCAGCATGCTTTGTTGTTTATCAAGCAAAGTAAATAACAGTGTGGGAGGTGAGCAGCATTAAAATTTCAAGGAATGACAATCTAAAAAGCAGGACCATTATAATTCGATTTTTTAATATGTCTTGGCTGGGTTTTCAATTTTTGACAAACCACTTAGCTAGGGCACTCCCTGTTCTTCCTATGCATCTAAGGTTATTCACAAAAAGCTGATGAAGATGTAAGACCCATGAAGGCTTTTTGAGAGGCTGTCAATCAATGAAGGAGTGAGGAGAAGGCTTGAAAGACCGAAGTACTTTCTGTTAGGTCATAAAATACTTACAGGTGTTTCATACATTGGAGATGCAGCTTGTTCAACCTGACCAAAAGTGAATATCACATTCTGCACTAGCAACCTGTCAAAGGCTTAAGCCATCTGAAGACAAACTGGGGACTGCAGAAATACCATTACATATAGAAATTGCAATCCAGGACAGATTTCCATAATAACAATAAATTGTGATTTTTTAATACTGCTATCCTGTCATTATTCCCCATCTTTTCTCAGAGAAAAGATATATATTATGTAGTCTTTTGACTACATAATATAGAAGAGACTTGGAACAGAATTAAGTACTTTTTAAATACAATTTGGAATATATTAATAGGTTGTTTGTAATATTCTTACAGCTCAACTGTAAATTACTTCAAAAGTTTAAAAAACACAGAAGTTTTCTAAGCACTTTTTATAAATAATACTGTTTTCATGATGCTATTTGTAGGTAAATGGTTACATTATAGGAATACTAAAGGCTCCAGCTATGAAACTTGTTGCAAAAAAAAAAAAAAAAAGTATCATGCTTTATTTTTAGGAATAGGGTCTTATTAGTGAATCAACATTATGCCTCTTGCTGAAGTTCAGCTGTCTGTTCCCCTAGCATCTATTCCATGCATTAATAAACATAGCATGGTTATCATTGGTCTCAGATATCAGTGGTTCCCTCTACAACAAGATATGCTCAAAAATGACATATTACACAATGGCAATTGTATCTTTTTAAAACTTTGTGCACTCTTTCACAGCAGAAGCTTGGCTTTTACAGTCATTGTTCATCCATTTTCTGGCATAATCAAAACAGCTCTTTACCTTTTATTTTTCTGTCCAGTGACCAGGCTAGTAGCCGTAGACTTTTGTGTATCTGTATGTAAAAGAGTAAGAAGATACTGTGCAGCTCCTTTCAGTGCATTTCTCACAATAAGACTGGATAATTAGAAACTCTCCATCTGGACAAGAGATTTTTCCGTTTGTCTCCCCTTTCTGTTTTCCATTCACACTGCATGGGTAAAGCTCCACATTGCCTTGCAGAAGACACAGCTCAAGAATTAACACATACTTCTGGACCAAATGAATGGAGAGTCTGTTCCTCTCTGCTACATTCACTCTGACAGAGAAATAAGGACCATGATTTTCCACTCTCTCAGGTCTGCCCCAGGGTATCCTCTCCTTTTGTCTCACAACAAGACTTCAGTCACTTCCTGAGGCAAGAAAGCAGGAGGAGCTGAGATGAAATCCTCAGCCTTCCACTAGTTAAGCGCTGGAGTTAAAGCACACACATT